>PRKT01001554.1:0-17915 GCA_003671525.1 Saccostrea glomerata
ATATAGAACTTTGACGTCAAATACTTGAATCCACATTCTGTTTGACATACATAATACTAGTAGTATTCATTGTGTATGTTAATTACTAGTATATCATAATTACCCAATGCAAAGTTTTGCATGTCAGTATATCCTGTTTGCATTAAAATTAACAATCATTTCAACAGAACCCGACTTTTTGTACTCTACAATATTTGTAATGAGTTTAGAATTACTAGTATTCTCTACTTTTTGTCCTTATATGATTATGTAACAACACCGGCATTGACGTCTTTAACTCTGTCATAGACATTCTCAGGATCTCTACTTCCCAGAACCTCATAATGTGCACTACAAACACATAACGTAATAGAAATGTATGTGTAAAGAGTAGGTTCATGCAATGTCATTCATCAACATAAAAAATATTCAGAGAAAGGTGTTGAGACTTACCTGTTCTCTTGGTGCACAGTTTCTGCAACGAAGAAAAAAAAATATAGAATTGGTTTTTCAAGACGTACAATTCTACTTGGTATATCAATCAACTACACACAAAATCTATAATAAAAATAAACCACACGTTTTTAAGAGCTTCGTTTTCATTCAAATATTTGGATAATCCAAACACAAAATTATTAGACATTTATGTACATATTTTCAAAATTTCATTTTTTAAAACCTTTTTCACTGTTAAAATATTTCATTTACATCTATTTCTTTCGAAGAATTAAATAATTTTTAAACAATTTTTTTTCTTTTTACATTTATAACCACTATATCAATTGATAGAAATGAGAAGCTGTACAATTTGAAGTAAAATGAAGCAACAAAAATCATGTACCAACGAGATTTTGACCAAAATACATACTAGTTTTTATTTAAAATGAGATTTAATATTTTTCTAGTACTATAATAAACTGAAACCGACCTTCAAAGGATAGAAAGCAAAGGGAACAGGCAAAATTTATTTGTTTATTACCAATATTATTTACATGTATGCCTTTGATGTTCTTGGAAAGACTTTAAAATATCTTAAACTCAGTATTTTCAGAAATTAAGGGGTCTTATCCTAGCATCAGTGTCTATGATTAAAAAAAGACCTTACCTCAATATTTTTAATAAAGGTAGCATTTTAAGGTGTTTTCAAATAAAAATACCCAATCAGAAGAATTTACAATTTGAAATTTGATTATTGTCCAATTTATTGTACTTTGAATTTCACCTTGAAGTATATCGGCAGTACATGTGTTTAAAAAATATTATAAAAAGTAATTTGAACTTCAAACAAATCTTTAAGTAAAAAGTGCATAGACTTTCTTTATTAAAAAGGAACAAAATAAATCCTTTTCCACAGCTATATAGGAAAAATAAAAATGTTTTTTTTAAAATATCAAGGGCAAACAATTTTTCGAAAACATTTAAAGCGCAAAATACATCAACCATCTACTTAAATTTATGTTATCAGTATGTAAATTTGGTTAATTTCACTTTCATTGCTACCTGGATATACATATTTAACTAGCTTATTATTAATATTCATTCATTAAACTTGAATACCTTATAAACAAAAGAAAAATACATCTAAAGAGATTGAAGCTTACCTGTAGCGTCCCTATCAATACCGTGATAGTTATGATCATCCAATTCAGAAACAGAATGCGTGACGTAATCTCCATTTTTGCTGAAAAAAAAATGCTTTTTTTTTTATCAGTTTGCTTTATCAGTTTTTCATTTTTAGTAGGTATTTCAAGAGTACATTTATATAATACACTAAATGTCTTGTATTAATAAGAATGAAAAAATAAATAATCAACTCGATATTTACCAGTGATCTCGATTTTAAAGACCACATCTCTATCATATTTTAATGTTTAACTGACTTTAGATGTTTAAAATTAACTAAACTGAATAGCAAAAGGATTCGCTCTGCTTTTCCATCGTCAATTTTCTTTATATTTATATCGTAATTCTCTAGCTTCACCAGCATATGGTGATTATATCTTCCTATGATTCGATTCGCAAGAGCATGATATATAAAAAAATAAGTTGATGTTACAAGGATATCAACCGGACCAATAACAGTAAACTTTTCGCAAATATGAGGGTTGTCCGAAAAGTTCGTGGACGATGTCAATATTTTTTTAATTAACGTTTAAGAAATTTAAAACAAGCACAATATAATTTGTGAAAATATTTGTCTTGTTGATTTGTGAAGTTTCTTTCCATCTCTGATGTCTTGGGAGGTTCGTATTTGCCCTGCTCCTATTTTGTATTGTTTTGCAGACTTTGATATTGAATACTGTTCGTTATCTCCATATCCTCCATTTATTAAAAATCAATTTACTTCATTTTATAATCAACATGTTTTGTGACCACTGAACACGTAACGTCAAAAACAAAGCGTTTTTGTCCGATACAGATGCACGACTCGCCTGTGACATATTTTTTGATTCCTGAATTTTTCCTGAGAATTAAACAAAATTGCTTCGTTATCTGCTGCTCCGTGTCCTTCTACAGCGTCATCGCTTTTGGCGTTTTCAATAAGACCTACCCTATCTTCTCAAGTTGTTGTCTTTTCAGAAGGATAAAATATTAAGCCATACTTTGGAATGTGAATCAATGTAATGATTCCTAATTTGAACGTCTATGATTTTTTCGTTTTTGCTACATTTTACAGAGAATATGACTACAGACGTTACTTAGTGTATGGTTTGTAAAGAACCACGAATTAATATTTTCCGCGGTTCGGAGATTAGCGGAAAATAATTGTCTTATCGATTCGGAAATAAGGTATCCAATGAAATTGAGTTTTAAAGTCACGTGGTGTGAATCTATGAGAAGTATTCGAATAGCACGAGAAATCAGTTCTAGCCCGTCTTCCGAAGAAGACACGTCAAATTTTACAATGGAAGATCTCGGGGAAGCCGACATCAGTCCCAATTTGCAAATATCAAGCTAACTAACCCAAAAACAGAAGATACCTACGACGGGAAGAAGATATTTAGGGCTCAGACGAGGGAAAATTAGAAAGAAAAACAACAACGAGCAACGTTTTCATCCTACAACACGTCATTCAGACTACACAATTAGAAGAAAGACGAAACAAAGTCACTCACATCTAAATCAGAAACTCGTTGGGCGAGGCATTACAGAAAGAAAATCAACGATTCAGAGATAAGTATTTTAGACACTTATTAAAACAGAGATTCTATAAGATCAGACAAAGAATTCCATTCAAATTCTCTTTCATTGTGTTTTTCACGGTTCAATGCTCTGTACAGCATGTAAGTTCGGTGGGTCAGTTAAACAGGTATTTAGACAGGTAGGTCGAAACAGGTGTTTGCATTCATATTAAAAAAAATGCATTTCAGAGGTTAATGACAAACCTGTACATGTAGTAATTAATTATTTCACAATGGCTTATAATAGATCAAGTAAGCCTTGGTTGGTTTTAAGGCCGGTATACACGATGAGATTTGTAGTATAATACAAGTATTATAATACTTTTGTATTATAATACCTTCTTGTACACACGCTAATACATATCTTATAAGATTGTAAATAAACTATTATTCCCACGTGTTTTCTCCTGCCATATTTCTCTCTCTTTCAAAATAATAAAATGATAATAATATGCTCTGCTTCTAGCATCTCTTTTGTGGTAGCTACAGATTGATATATTCCACAAGTCCTCTTCCACTTCCCATAAAACCACGAGTTTATCGATATCTTTACTCGAAAAGTCGGCCATTATTATTTACCATGTGCTTTATTTAATAATAATATAAATAGGATGACCCCCAATGTGAGTACATTTGATTGGTTGAAAGTGAAAGGTGAGTTAGGACTTGTATTAGGAAATAGAACATTGCTCTATTCTTAATACAGTCTTATAAGATTCGAAAAATCTTATGATACACTGTATTAAGAGTGTATACACAGTAAGATTTTGTACTATAATACAAATCTTATAATACAAATCTTACCGTGTATACCGGCCTTTAGACTGCACGTATGTTATGTTCATTTATACAAATACAGGTATGAGGACGCGCAGGTAGCGAGGGATATTTTTGAGTTCGTTTTTACCTTTAGTTTGACCTTAAGTCGGCCTATCACTATATCTCCATATTCCCTGAGAATAGGCAATATATAGGATTTTCGTGGACAATTAGGGGTCAGAAAAGATATTTTGTATTTAACAGGTTGGGCACAGTTCCTTTCTCGGGGAAGTATTACTGTAAAAGGGAACTATAGATATTTTGTATTTAACAGGTTGGGCACAGTTCCTTTCTCGGGGAAGTATTACTGTAAAAGGGAACTATTACTCTTTTCAGTAATAAAAACATTACTGAATTCGGGAATTTTCACTCATTTAGCCTCTATTCTTGTGTTTGTTTTGAATAAAAGATAAAGTGCAAGAATATTTTCACATCATCTAAATATTTAATGTCTATTAAGTGTATGTGTGCTCAAAACTGCAATATTTATTGCTGCAAAAACTGAAAAAGAGTGATGATATAGATTTCTTACGGTAGCTTACCTGTGTTAAAATTGTGATAATGGATACGTTCAGCACTTGCTAACTCGTTCATGAGATTATTCGTTTTAATTTAATTTTATACTATTTCTTTAAATGAAATCGTAATAATAATTTTAAATATCATTGCTTCTTTTACAGATGAAAATTATTATTTGAAATATTAAATTTTAAACGACATTCTTTAAAAATTGTCCTGGAATGAATGCCCTTATTAGATTCCATACTTTTGGTACCATTATCAACAGGGAAAATTATTAAATATCATGTTACTCTTGTCTGCAGCAGTGGAGGTCCGAATTTTTCAGTCAGTGAGGTTTGTTTGATAAAGATAAAACACATCACATTGTACTTTTTATGCACTTTTTATTCAATAAATGGATTTGAGGCATTATTTAAAAAATGTGACAAAAATTCCCCAATTGAGTAATGTTTTTATTACTGAAAAGAGTAATAGTTCCCTTTTAAAGTAATACTTCCCCGAAAAAGGAACTGTGCCCAACCTGTTTAACGTACTACCTTTCGGTTTATCAACGACAGAGTATATTTTTTTAATAAAGTCACCAGGCATTTTGTCTAATTTATGAGGCCTAATAATGTGAAGATCGTTATGTACTTAGACGACGGTCTGAGTGGTAGTTCTTCACGGTCAGATGCTTCGAAGGTCAGTACTTTTGTAAAAGACGAGTTGCAAAAATTCAGGGTATTTTATTAGCTCATGAGAAATGCCAGTGGATTTCAGCACAAAACCTAGTTTGATTGGGGGTTTACAATGGGATTTTCAAAAATGAAAGACATTTTAGGGAAAGTTGTTTGCATTATGACTAGATATTTGTATTTTTGTGTCGAGTTTCGGTTGAATTGGAATAGCAAAATCTTGTCAAAAAAAAAAAAGCAATTCAGGAGATTATATCTTGGTCAGAAAATATTTACAAGTTGAGAACCATAGACGTATCAGCAAGTTAAGAATCATAGACGTATCAGACTTGTGGGATTTGTGAGTTATTCAGTGATGCTTCAGATACGGGTTACGAGGGATATATTATCCTAAAATGACAGCCTTCAGACACGGGTTCCCCACAGCAGGGTGGGGATGGGTAAAACATCTGTGGTTCTTGGTTTGCGAACTACAAGTCGAGTCGTATAAGTTTTGCTTGGCGAGAGCTACAGTGCTAGAGGTAGTGAGCAGGTTCATACACATTCAGACAGTTTGAAAATATTTCTCAAATTTTAGAGGTGAGTAGCAATAAAGAAAATTTGTAGGTTCCAGCTTCTGATATGTTTCAGTTATGTGATTATAACAAAAATACTTTATATCAGAAATAGATTCTCAGAGATAAATCAAAGTACTCAGAAGTACAGAGAGCCGGGCTCATTTACAGAGTAGAATGGATTTCTTACATGAATCACGTTTATATTCTGATGAAAAAAAATATTTTAAAACTATCAATATAAATGATAAGACACTGACAGTGAGTTTTTCAATCCTACATGTAATACCAAGATCCGATTTTGTCAATCTGATTAAAATCAGATCCTTTGATCCGCTCACATAGATCTCTACACAAGGATCAGATCAAAGGATCTGATTTTAATCAGATTGCGATTTTGTCAGAATCATAATTAATCTGGTACTGCAGCTGAATGTAAACAAACAGGCCAGTCTGGTTCCCTCTCCTGCTTTACATCGTATGTGTAGAGAACTACGGTAACAATGATTATCAAAATCCTTACGATAATGAACTATGTTCTTTGACTTATGAAGTTTTCAAAGTCATTACTACTAATGTTTATTTTATATATATAAAACTTCGTTTTATTTTTTTTTTGCTTTATTTAGCGTTTGGATTATCTCAAAAGCGGTTGAGAGTAAGAATTATATTTTTGCACGTAACTTTAAAATGGCGACTATGGGGTCAACATCCTGCCTTGAACAGGATCACATAAGCCGGCAATAAGCCCGGCTAAAAATGATTTACTGTTATTGATTAAAATACAGTAATGTGTTCTGAAAAAAAAATTGATTTCCAGTAGTAAAGCAACTTAAACTCGATGTCTGTAGAAAACCCTGAAATGTGTTCTCTCAATCAATTGTAACATTAATATATTTCAAGACTTCCTACCTCTGTCTGTCTGGTGCATTGCCCTAAACTCCGCCTGGGTGTCCGGGAGAAAGGTCTCAGGGGGGGAGGCTGCAGGGGACTGAACCCCCTCTCAAAGTGCCCCGCCCCGTTTGTTTTATTAGTATTTATAGTATTACATGTCGCTATTTTTAGCACAGGGGCATGCGGAGAGTTATTGCGTATAACACAGGTTCTCTTCGGACTTTATGTTCTTATTACATCTATTAGAACTGTTTAATAAAGGCTAAATGAATCAAACACCATGGATTGTGTAAAATTTTGACAATACCGAACATGAATATATACATGTATGTGACTTGACTTCTGCATATACTTACCCTTATTTAGAGCGATTCCGTGGTCTAGTGGTATGTCTCTCGCTTCACATGAGAGAAGTCCCAGGATCGAGTCTCGGGCGATTCCTTTTTTTTTTCTTTTTTAAAATTTTCTTTTTTTTTTAAATGATAGTATTCAGCATGTGAAAAGAATAATTTATGAGGTTATAAAATAATCATTACAGTGTGATAGATATTCCATATCAAAAGAATCTTCTATACACATAATAAAGAATAAGCAATCAAATCTTTATACGCATATTGACATACATGTATTTTATTTGCTTCAGTATATATGTATACATTTAATAATTCTACAAATTAAGTCAGGGGGATCCGACTTTTTCCCTAAGCGGGGGACACGAATTCTCTGAATTAGCTTGTTATCTCTGGTTTTCATCCTGGCCAATCAAGTTTTGCATCAATGACGCATTAAATAGGGGGTTTTTCTTTTATACATTTACAAGGAAGTTATATGATGTGTGTAACATGTATATTGTGTTTGAATGTATAATGTTATATGCTTTAATAAACGTCCGGCTCCCCAGTATGCTTCCTGGGCTAGTCGGCAAATATATATTTGCGTTTTTCTTTTGTTAGAATAGAAAAGACCGATAGCATTGTTCTCCTGCCTACCTCTAAATCAATTCTCAAAAGTAAACATATACGAATGATTTTCAAAATTTTTATAGATATTTATATGAATTTTAATAAAACGTTACTTTTTGGGGATACCAAAGATAGATAACTATATAATTTTGGTAAAACTTGAGTTTTTCATTATAGAAATCAATGGAAAACGGAAAACATTTTCAAAATATCTTTCTTCCCCGTGAAACAAAAATTCCTTTTTACAGGTAATATGGACTGTCATTTTACAAATTTATGCCAAAGCTTTTTGTGTTTCACGGAAGGGGGGGGCATATGGTTAAAGACAAAAAACGAAAAAATGCTGATTTTTCACCAATTCTAAAGCTATATACGAGGGTTGTTAGAAAAGTTCGCGGACACATTGAATTACGGAAAATCTATTGTGTACTGTGAAGTATGACCTTTGTCTGAATAAATTCCTACATTTTGTTAATTAGTATGTAAAAAAACAGGTCCATTCACTAAAATCTTGAAAATGTACAACAATTTTAACTATGAGGTCTTGGGATTCACGGAGCAATCGCTTGACGTAAGGCGACGTAACAACCAGATTTCAACCCGTTAAGCTTTGCCCAGTTCTATAAATTTTTCATTTCTTCATATTATTCTTATCTTTTTTTCTACGTTAAAATTGAATATCTATATCAAGACATGTTACTTTTCTACTATAATGTCTTTTGTACTGATTCGTATATTATTGAGATCTTTAAAAAATCGATCAGGAATGGAACTATGCTAAACCATATAGGCACAACGTCCATGCGATAAGGGGGTATTGAAGTATCGATGGAGTTAATCATTCAAAATGTTAATCCTTCTATTCTTATAGAGGCACAACAATTTGTAAACTTTGTGCTTTGTATCTGTAGGATATTCCTGACAGCATCTTGAAAATTTTAATCTCTTTTTAGATATATTTTCCTGTCTGCACACATAATTTTTACGTAGTGCAGTGCTCCATGACGCTCGATGACGTTCCGATATTTGGCTGTGTTTTTACGCGTTGATCATTTATAAATGGCTATAAAACAGTCATATACCCTCCAATTTTATTCAAAATTTTTCCCAATGACGTTTTGTTAATACCTTAGCGACAGGTAAAATATCCTAAATCTCTTTGCGCTACAATTGTGCAATTTTTAATTTTAATAAAGAGTCTTTGTGATGAAAACGTGCCGAAATGTAGCATGCGCCGTGAAGCAAGATTTATCAAAATAAAAAAGCTATATATTTTTGAATGATCACTGGAGAGCACAAAATTTTTGTATATTTGTATATTTATTGGAAAATAGGTTAAGATTTTATGTGGAAAGTTTGAATGGTTTCGTACAAATAGCACGCTCACAATAGAACTTGTCCGCGAACTTTTCTAACACCCCTCGTACAACTAAATAATTGTATTTTATTAATTTATATATGTTTTATTTATTGGCATAAAACATAAGAAAAGAAATGAGATACATTTTATCATATTTAATTAAGACTATTTCAAAATATGGTGATTCTTAAAAGTTTGATTTCACTAGAAAATATCATCTACCCCCCTTTTTCGAGAGCTGAAATTAATGAAAATTTACTATCTAGCGCTGGAATTAAAATGATAATCAATTACCATAGAACTGTTCTTTGTATTGAACAAAGATTTAATGGCCAAATTGCCATTAAAATTGAATTTAATGGGTGCAAAATGTAGGCGGGAATCAAGAGTTAGAGTACGTAGTTCTTACTAAATTTTAACATGCTTCGTGCATTGCATTTTTAAAATGTGAATAAGTTTTAAATAAATCGTGATATCTAAAAAAAATAAAAATCATTTGACTTTATTGTTAAAATATTTCTACTAAATTCGGATAAGATATAACAGAAGTCCTCGAAGTTTCCATACAACCCCCGAGTGTTGCTCGAAAAGTTCGTGGACTTCTGTCATATCTTTTTTTATTTTACATCATTTGTTATCCAAATATTTTAACAATAAATCCAAATGATTTGTATTAATTTTTTTCCAAAAAATTACAATTTATTCAAAATTTATCAAGATTTTAAAAATGAAAAAAAAAAACAGATCGCGGAACAGATCAAAATTTAGTACGTTACAGACAATACACTAAATAACGTCTGTAGTCATAATCTATATAAAATTAGGGAAAACGAAAAACAACTCAAATTAAGAATTGTTACATCAATTCATAATCAAGCAGTCGAACGAACGAGATAATAAGTCGTACGTACGAAATACTACCGGGTATGTCGTACGTACGAGATATCATTTAGTCAATATTCCTTAGATCAATATCGAAATGATTACTTAAACGAAATTTAGAACCTAAATTTCATAAAATATATAAGCAATTTTCATTTATTTGCTTTGTTGAAAAGAAATCAACTTGAGAAGATTAGGTAGTTCTTATTGTAAACGACAAAAGCGATGACGTTTGAGAACGTCACGCAGCAGCAGATAACGATGCAATTTTGTGTTTTACTCAGGAAAAATCCCGAATAAACTCTTAAAATGTTGAGGGAATCAAGAAAATATGGTCATAAGAGAGTTGTGCACGTGTATGTACAAATAGAACAGACAGTTTTTGAGTGACAGAGACTCTGTATCGGATGAGGAAAATCCGCCGAGAAACGGTTTCACTGTAAAAATCTGAAAAAAAACTTTTTAAAAAGTTGGGAGTCAAAGAAAGACATATTAGGCAATTCAGAGTTGCTTATCCTGTGAAAGCAGAGTTTAATAATAAAAGAAATTAAAATCTCAACAAAGGAATTTAAACAACGAGGACAAATTTTCAAAAGTATTAGAACAAGAGGCCCAGGGGGCACTGTTATAACGCACTTTGAAAAATTTTCAAAGTGCGTTATATTTTGGGACTAAAAATAATTTTTTTTCAAAGTGCTATAATATCGACCATATTAACGCACTTTGAAAAAATGTGTATGGCTTGGTCAACATTCTTGCAAATCTTAGGTGTGATGAATAATTGAATCCTTTGATAACTTTTTGGTGATGCGGTCACTTCACGATGTGAAAGTGAGCGATTTTGACTTTCCATACTTTGAAAATTCTTTCTCTTTAAAAGTCACACGACACTTTCCTCAAAAATATTTAATTTTTCCCAAGAATTTGTAATTGAAGTATAGGTACTTAAACAAGTTTCCTCACAAAAAATTAGGGTGCCTTACCAGGCATTTACACAAGAAACCCCAGGGTGATATTTCTCATACATACATGTATAACCCATATAGATAATCATCTAAATGGTCTATATCACAATTTTTGATGTACTTATATTTAAAAACATTGAAAACAATGTAGAAAACACAAGAGATTGACAAATAAGCATATTCTTAATATAATACCAAGAGATATAAAATATTTGAGGAACGTGTCGTTTGACCTTAAATGTTTTACTGCACTTAATTTTTTCTAGTTTGCATGCATTTTATGTAAACTAATTTATTGAAAGTTTTCAACATCATACCGGTTATGTAAATACATATATTTGGGTGTAGCATAGGCATCGGTACCGGGAGGGGGGTAGTAGTCGGGCTTAGGTACAAAAATGTTTTGCAAAGATATACATGATATAGGCATTGATTTGGGCTTACCTTGGGGGGTCCTCTTTCAATTTGCTACCGACAGCTATGTACAATATATATAAAAAAAAGGTTGGCTGAGAGACCATCTACTCGTCTTCTCCTTGTTCTTAATGAGGTAAAATGAGTACATTTAAGGTTTTCGATAGATATAATTATTGCAAATTTATTCACTCTATTACTAAAATTTAAGTGTAGATTTTTTTGTTTGATACATATTCTTTTTCAAAGTGCGTTAAATGTCCTCCTGGTAAAAAATGTTTATGTATACTCTTAACGCACTTTGAAATTTTTTTTTCAAAGTGCGATTAGTGTGTCCAAAATTTAACGCAGTTTGACAATTTTTTTCAAAGTGCGTTGAATTTCAAAGTGCGTTGCCACAGGCCACATAGCTCACATGAGCAACTAGTTAGGTAAAAGCAAAAATCAGTTCAGTAATGAAAAGTTGAATTCAATATACAGTGCATTATAAAAGTTGGTTCGAGGGAGGAGGGGGGGGGGGGGGGGGGGGGGGGTACTTGAACAAATTTAAATCTACACTTCCTAAGAATGCTTTTGAATTAATATGACACATATTGGTTTTCTTGTTTATTGTTATGATCCACTTTAATGATGCTTTTGAATTGATGATCAATTATGGCTTTGTGAAAAATTTTAACGATTTTTCTCAAATATTCCTAGGTAAAACTTTGATACCCCATTTTGGCCGCACTCTACCTCGGGGACCATGATTTGAACAAACTTTAATCTACACTACCCGAGGATGCTTCCATATTACTATGACCAATCACAACTTTGCTGTTCTCAAGTAGTAGAATTAAAAAAAAAAATTCATGATTTGAATAAACTTGAATCTAAATTACATGAGGATGCTTTCACATGAGTTTCATCTTTTCTGGCCCAGTGGTTCTTGAGAAGTATTAAAAAACAACAACCCTATATACTACTATGTTAAAATTGATCCCCATTGTGGCCCCTACCTTCCTCCGGCGGTCATTATTTGAACAAACTTGAATCTACGCTACACTCTTCCTGACCCAGTGGTTCTTGAGAAGAAGATTTTTTTTAAAGATGCCACTAATTTTTCACTAATTCATAATTATCTCCCATTGGAAGAGGACATGGTCATTTATTTGAACAAACTTGAATTCCCTTCACCCAAGGATACTGTGCGGCAAGTTTGGTTGAAATTGGCCCTGTGGCTAACGACGACAACAACGACAGACAACAGGCAAATTTTGACAGAAAAAAATTGACTAAAAAGGATTTAATGAGTGGGCATTAAATTAAACTGTTTAAAATGTACATGGATATTATGTTTAAGAAATTCTTGACGCTTTGTTATGACGTCACATTGCCGTAAAGTGTGCTCCGCGGGTAAAAAAAAATGTTGATTTTAAAATGAAGTAAATTGATTTCTGTTAATTCGAATGGAATGAAACTTCACACAGTAAATTGATTTCTGTTAAATGGAATGGAAATTCCATTCGATATCAATCTTCGTCATATTATTTACTAGACTTTTAAAATAAGCACAATATAGAATTTAAAAATATTTTTTTATTGTTGATATGTGAAGTTTCATTCCAATGAAACTTCACATATCAACAATAAAAAAATATTTTTAAATTTTATATTGTGCTTATTTTAAAAGTCTAGTAAATAATATGACGAAGATTGATATCGTCCACAAACTTTTAGAACAACTCTCGTAAGATTGCCTATTTAGATGAATAATAGTGATAGTTAATACTGTCCATAAATTACTAAAAAATCTTCAAAAGGTCCCACGAGTTTGCAAAATTAGTTCCTCGACTGTTTATGGAGGAAGAACAGGGAACCCAAGTGTATGCATCACTGAAATCACTTAATCTAAGTGGGACTTGTCCAACTTTTAAGCAAAGAGCACGCTGCTTTAGACAATTTGACTTTATCATCTGTGTGCCGTAAGTCAGTACAATACCTAAAACAAAATTTCATAATTTGTCTATTTATAGAGTTGTGAAAAATAAGAACGCAGTGATGTTTATTTTTCACTCTAGACAAATTGTCCATGATTTTACTGGACAACCGTCGTAGAGCAATGTTCTCACTGTACAACATGGTCGAAAAAAATTAAAATATCTAAAAATGAGAGCATAACTTATTTTAATTTGCACTTACCCATTTTTCTCGACATTACATGTAATTCCTCATGAAACAAAAAGAAATATTTTAGTGATACGCACAATTCGACATTTATACAAAATGCAATAATAGTTTGAAAATAATTCAATTACAAAAGGCCCCATGGGCCACATCGCTCACCCGAGCATTGTGGCTAGGAAAAGTGGGTGTTGCTAAAACGCGGAACGGAAAACGGAACGGAAAACGGAATATATTATTTTGGATTAAATTACTTAAAATACACAAATTTTACTATAAACGATATATCTTGTACATGTTCATTCCCCCAATATTAAATACAAGTTCATTTTGTCATGCTAAGTCCCTTATTTACGAAAATCGCTAACATATTAGTCACCTAGAATCGAATTTGAAAAAAGGGGGGGGGGTTAACGAACTTGAAAAGTATTCGACAAGCAAAACACAAAAAGAAGACAATTGTTTGATTCGAGAGGGGGATAATTAAAACACAAAAAAAACAATTGTTTGATTCGAGAGGGGGGATAAGTTCCATCTTCAACATCTTTCAGTACTATTTTTTTACACTAACTTTCTACATTAATTACATTCACAAAAAGTGTGAGAATATCAACTTGAACGAACATTTCCAGGGTAAAAAGGTTATGATTGGGGGGTGTATATGATATTTAGAAGAACCAAAGAAAGAGAAATAAAATGTAAAAAAAAAAATTATTATGATTACGTTTAGGGCAAACCTTTACGGCAAGCTCGAATAAACATCTCAACACTAGTTGTTAAAATTTTATTCAAAATAGAGTTGCTTGCTTTCAATATAGTTAAATTCTGGATATACAAAGTTCGAAAACTTTCATGTGATGGATATAATGCAGAATTTTTGCATTCAATGAAGTTAAATTCTGTTTGTTTGCGGTACACATGTGTGTATGTTTTTTTTTTAGTGGGGGAGGAGTGAGGTGTATATGAATGACCTCGTAAAAATGAGTTTGTTTTCCCGCTCATTAGAAAGGTCTGAGAAGTTGTAATAGGTCTGTCCCCTTTTTGTGTCCAAAATATACATAAGATTTAATAAATCATTTTTTATGTAGTTGTGGACCCCTACACAGACCCGAAAAACTGCCACTCCCCCTTTCCTAATTCGCGATTTCGACACTGCGTGCATAATCTGAATATCATAACTATTGTTATTGTTGTCTTTACAGACATTTTCATCGGAAACAAATTGAAAGAGGGGGGGGGGGGTGCAGTAAAAAATAATAAGTTTTTATTAGAAATGACTTTTAAAACAAAAATATTGCTCTTTTATTTGATTTAAATCTATGTTATTTGTTTGACAAAAATTTTCCGTTTTCTTTTCCGTTCCGTTTTCCGTTCCGCGTTTTAGCAACACTCGGAAAAAGTAGTAATTGGTTTACTATTGAAAAGTTGAATCCTAAAGTTTGGCCCCGCCCTACCCCCAGGGGTCATGATTTGAACAAACTTGAATCTACACCACCTGAGGATGCTTCCATATAAATATGAGCAATTATGGCTCTGCTGTTCTTGAGAAGAAGATTTTTAAAGAATTTTCCTATATATTTCTATATAAAACTTTGGTCGGCCATTGTGGCCCCGCCCTACCCCCGGGGGTCATGATGTGAACAAATTTGAATCTACACTACCTGAGGATGTTTCCCCATAAGTTTCAACTTTCCTGGCACAGTGGTTCTTAAGAAGAAGATTTTTAAAACATACCATCAAATTTTCACTAATTCTCAATTATCTCCCCTTGAATAAGGGCATGGCCCTTTATTTGAACAAATTTGAATCCCCTTAACCCAAGGATGCTTTGTGGCAAGTTTGGTCGAAATTGGCTCAGCGGTTCTTGAGAAGAAGTCGAAAATGTGAAAAGTTTACGGACAGACAGACAGACGGACAGACGGACAGACGGACGCCGGACAAAATGTGATCAGAAAAGCTCACTTGAGCCTTCAGCTCAGGTGAGCTAAAAAAGTAAAAAATTATTTAAATAATTGCATAATTTAAACAAAAACAACACTTACTATTTTTGGCGGACAACTTGTAGTAAAAAATATAAATCATTAATCCTGCACATATGCAGAAAAAAACTCCAAATACGGATCCCAAAATAATAGAAAGGTTCTCTTTAAAATAGAAAAACAGTTTAAAATTCTTAATGAGTCTGGCATATGGTAGTTGAAATACAACTTAAAAAATGGAAATAACAGAAAATTAAGGAGAACTGACTAACTCATTTCTTGATTGAAAGATGGCCTTTTCAAGAAAGATCTTTTAATCAATTGTAGTATACTTATATGTGTCAAAACGTTTAGTAAATAAAATGTGAAGATAACCATCACTATTTAAGCTCATAAGTATATTCAAGCAATACAAAATGAAAGTAGAGCAAAAACGCAACTCTAAAACATCAGAGGTGGGATCTAGTGCTATGGTACATGTAGCTGCAATAATGTAGCCCTCTCCAATTTTTTTTTCTTAGGGAGTACACTACAACTGCTGATATTTTTATTTATTCAACATTTTGTCAATAGCTTGCATTTTTCAAAAGTTCCATGTGCATTAAACTGTGAAATAGCCATAATAATACCGTTCCATTGCATAATACGTATTTGATGGATTCCGTATTTCTCCACAAAACATTTAAACATGCAAATTTTGTATAAACGCCCAGTTATTTCTTATATTTACATGATTTCATAAAATTCACGTGCTCGGTCCTAGAACGACCCACTTTTCCATCTCTTTCTCTTGACCCGCAAGTTTCTTTCTATGCATCCGTAATCAAAGATTAGTGGTTACCGTATATAGGTTTCGCCCTGACTTTATGTCTGACTCTTGATCTTTTTGTCTAAAAACTTTATCCTTGTCCATATTTTTTAAGATGATGAGAGTATGTTTTTTATACTTGGATTTCACAGGTGCATTCCTTGTGACAAGACCTTTATCCGGGTATTACGAAATATATTTTTTGACCTTTACCCTGGAATGTGACCGAATTTTTCAAAAATTTGGATCAAACTTTAACCTTGGCCATAACTTTTCAATAGTTTGTGATAGGGCGTTCATACTTCCATTGTGTATCATTGTGACAATCTCTCTCTTTGGAAACCAGTTATTCTGACCTTTTGGCCTTGAACTTGGAGCTTGACTTGCATTTTAGAAACTTCAACTCTAGCTAAAAGCTGCAATATAGGGGCATCAGTGTTTCACATATACATTCATACATTTTTTAAAAACTCACCTCGCCTTTCAATGAACCAGTTGCTTTATAAAGAAGTCAATGGTTTTTATCATTTGTAGTTTTATCTAATACTGAGAAATTTTAAAAGTATATAATGTAATTTTGGTTGTTACGCGACATTTTATTGGATAAAATATGGATACAATATGATTACTGATTACCTTTATATATATATATATATATATATATATATATATATATATATATATATATATATATATATATATATATATATATATATATATATATATATATATATATATATATATATATATATATATATAAAGCACTAAAATTGACCAACGACACGAACAATAAAAATTGTCAAATTTTCGGGACGCCCTGTCCCTTCCTCAGGACAAAGAAAAAAGTTAAAAAGTCATAAGAACAAAAGAAAAAGAGAAACAAAAACAACTAGCACTACTACTAAACACTAGATATTTACATACAGTGTAATTAATTACATGTTGAATTGGAAATTTTTCAGAACACTAATTAAGAAAGAAATCCGGACCGCTATGAACTGCGTCCAGTTTATCGGGTATACTCGGGTGAAGTGCGATTTACATAATTGAACGTATTAATTATGCTAATTTATTACGACAATCAGTAATTCGTACATTATTTCATTCTCTAAAAATGGCGTAACTTTACTTAATAAAGAATAATGAAAGAAAAATCATATAGTAGGGATATTTAAACATATGAATTGTGATCAATTATAAATTTTGAAATATTTAAGGACTTATCGGGAAAAAATAATTAACAAAGGCGTAAGCAATACATAGTTATGTGGGTTATTCGAGAGTTGGTGACGCAAATTAACTGAAGAGTTTACACTAAATTGAGAGAATAATCTTGTTTAGTATGACCAGGAATTGGGTCTAGTTTACGTTCATTCTGGTGAAGTCATTCAATTTGTTAATACCATTAGGGCGGAATGACTTCAATCTGTGCATCGAGAACTTTTCTTTGCTTTTCCTCTGAGCATTTGTCCATCTTGGGTTATGGTAAATCACCACTACTGTCATGTCCTCCCATTTGTGACCCTCAAGGTTGAAATGTTCCCCAACGGGTTCATTGAGTTTTTTGGTCCTAATGGTCGAACGGTGGTTATTGACTCTCTTGCGGAGATCTCTTGTTTCACCAATATACTGTTTGGAGCAAACTTTGCAACTGATGAGATAAATGCAGTTGTCAGTATGACAGGACAAATTCCCTAGTATTTTATAGCTGCGGTCTGTAACAGGGCTGTTAAAACTGTCTGTGTCAGTGCTGTGCTT
>PRKT01001554.1:22535-34407 GCA_003671525.1 Saccostrea glomerata
TGCCCAAACTCGAAGATCCTATTTCGTGGGGGCCAAGTTACTTTCACTTCCAATTTTTTCCCTATATTCCCCTAATATCTCTATCCTATGGTAAAAAGTGGGTGGCCAACCATCCTTCCAATGAACAATTCCTATAGTAAAGGTAATGTTGGGGAAAAAAGTGGGGTGGGGGCAGCCCCCCCTGGCTCCCCTTTTGCTACGTCTCTGTACACGTTTATATTTTTCTACAGTATTCTTTATCTGAGCATACCAAAATACATATAACTATTTAATATAAAAGTTGTGGTTGTAGAGGGTGAGGGGGTTGTGTCCAAAATAATAAGAAAAGATTTGCTCAATCAATTTTTTGTGTGACTGTGGGCCCCTTACCCGACATCAATCTGCCCCTTTTGTCAATATTTCTGAATCCGCTAATACTAGCTGGTATGTTAATGCGTTGACCTTGAAAATACAGATAGATTCGTGTATTATATTTGTTTGAAAGACGATGAAAAGCCAGGGAAAATTCGTACTTCTTGTGCTTTACTTTTTGTAATCAGGTTTAAGTGTGATCCGCCGCATGTTATTGTACTCTCTAAACCAAATAAAATACGGTCTGTGCATGCTTAGTACCTAGCGGAAAGGTCTAAGTCTTAGGCCCAGTCTTACGCCGTTTTCTGAAACGTGATTTAGGCCCGACTAAATTTTGGCGTAACTTTCTTAGCCTAAGTTAGTCCGACTAAAAAGTTACGCCAAAATTTAGACGGGCCTTACTCGCGTTTCAGAAAGCGGCGCAAGATTGGGCCCAGGACTAAGACCATTCCGCTAGGTACTAAGCATGCGCAGATCGTTTTTTATTTGGTTTAGAGACTACAATGACATGTGGTGGATCAAATTAATATCACACTTGAACCTTAAAAAAGGATGTAAAGCACAGGAAGCACGAGCACGCTTGCATGTTTTCCCTTTTCACCGTCTTTCAAACAGATCTGTATTATTAACATAGTAGCGGATTCAGAAATCTTGAAAAAGAGGCAGATTGGGGTCAGGTTAGGCGCCACACTAAAAAAACTGATTGAGTAAATCTTTTATTATAATTTTGGACACAGCCTCCCTCCCCCTCTACATCCACAAGTGTTATATTAGATGTCTACCTTAAAACCAAATGATGTACATACATGATTATACATACATGTACTTGCTAAATTTTGAAATAAAAAGTAATTTTCCTATATATGAGTAAAAGCCATATATGGCTAGGCTGGAAAAGGTTCGTAGTAAAAGCTTTGAAAGTCGGGGGAAGGCGTGGGGGGGAGGGGGGCAACCAGTATCTGAACAAGTAAAAGAGCCTCCGACCAACAGACGTACTGTCAAAAATTTATCAGTTATGAAATCATAATTATCATAAAAGAATTATTAAAACATGCATAAGAGAATGATTTTAAAAAATGATCAGACCTATATATGGTTTTCCTTGACTCCCGTTTTTGTTAAAATTTAGACGTAAATAAACATCAGTAAAATTTATGTTCTGTGAAAGAATAAAATTTATTTATTCATTTTTTATCTTTATATTGATTTAAGTAATATGCAGAGAATTAAGGGTTTTAAATACCTTAGTTTTAAACAAAACTTCAAAAAATAACATTTTTGACGCAGTATATATGTAAGCGACGACTTTTTATACGTGCGTACCTTGAACAAGAAAGAAATTTACACATGTTAAACATTTTCTAAAATGGCCCATACCATATACCGGTATAATTCTTTATAAAATTTCAATCAATTTATTCAATATGAATTAGACATATAATGGCAATCGAGGTGATACATGTACCTGCATTTATGATACTAGTACATGTATTACATTTTGGACATATTACAGTTTTACATTGATATCGTTATGACAATTTACATAGGCCATGTAGAAATAGTACATAAGTATGTATAAACATCATTTGCATTATAACACACGCATTTTCAATTTTAATGGAAATATTTTAGAAATTTATAAAAATTACTAGATTTTTTGCCTGCAATAATACTCGAACATTTTACAAATTCAATTTTTTATGTTTTATTAATATCATATTTAAATGCATGCAATTACAGGGGAAAATTAAAGAAGCATTAACTTGGTTGATGGCATAGTTACCGAATATTTCTCAAATCTAAAATATATCTTTTAAAATGAATATTATTTGAGGATTTAATGAAACATTATTCATTAAAAAAAATTATCCGGGACCTGGCATCGTTTTTAAAAAGTGAATGGGGATGGCAGAAATGCTGAAAGTGGGCGTTAGCCCATAAATTATACACCTTTTTAAACAGAAAACGCATTATCGAATAAAAAAAACGGGAGGATTGTAGTCCCCCATCCCACAACGCGTGCTTACATTTTTAAAAAATAAAATCTGACACTTCTTAAATTTCTACCCAACAAGAATTCAAAATTCTTAATTACAAATTTTTAGTTCATTCCACCTTTTGCAGAAAAAAGTTTGCATCTCTGCTTGTCATGATATAACATGTACATGTTGTTTATTAATTTTCATGATTTTTCGCATATCATATAATTATGTGCATGTATGTGAATAGGTATTATATCGCATAAGTATAAAATATATTTTTTTAACTCTTTATGATTAAAACACTTGCCCTATTCCTAAGTTGTGTACAGACTAAGAACTTACGCCTACTCATGAGCAGGCCTAGATTTAAACCAGAATTTAGTCTCGACTAAGTCTCCGCCTTATTGTGAAACGCAACTTAGTCCGACTTCCGGATTTAGTCATTGATTTAGTCCGGACTAAGCTTACGCCTGGTCGTAGGCCTTTTTGAGAAACGAGCCCCAGATGTTTTGGAGGTCAATCGTGTTAAAAAAAGGCGTGTTTGCTCTGCTCCTGATTTGTACTATTTGAATAAACTATTGTTATTGAATACTGTTTGATTACTTGGAGTGTTAAAACTGTCCAAATCAGATTATACTGTTTAACATGGGCAGCTATTTGATCCATTCCTTTGATATTTACAGAGAGAATAGCTGGATAGAAACTCTGAATAGCAGACATGTTTTGACGAAATATGTCTCCTACCGTTAGTGGACACACTCTCTGGTGATCTGTGAGTTGATGTAATACTTCCTTCTGGAATGAACAATACCAATGTTATTGTTATACCTTTAAGACGCAGGCACCTGGCGTTATTTATTTTATAATATCATACTTTCATGTAAATTGAATGTGAATGTGAATCTGATTCGTCGAGAAACATTTGATAAAAAACACTACTACCCGCTGAATAATGAGGCCACGCCCTCCTGTGTAGCAACAGTCAACATTGCTTGACGACGGGTGGTATTACAAAAAATAGCGACTGGGCGGAATTTATGCGCGCACGGTTCATTGTAATATGTATTTTTATAAAACATTCAATATGATATAATAAATATTGCATGTAGTTGAGTGTAACATTGAAAATTTTCACCCCTCGAAAACCATTGTCAACCTCGGCTGCGCCTCGGTTGACAATGGTTTTCTTGGGGTGAAAATTTTCAATGTTACACTCAAGTACATGCAATATTTATATAATATACCTATCGGTATCACTCAGTCTTACTGTAGGTTTAAAACAATCACTTGACGTCGTGATCCGACTTTCCGGATCACCACACTGTGGCTTTCTGAATCAATATCACCCTCTAAAACTGATGAACTAAAACTAGTACGTAAAACATGACATTTTTTTTCTTCCCCGTCATTAAGTACATTTTAATTATGCTTTGTTTTATGGAAAATATTATACAATTGATCTCTAAGTTTTATTTTGCTATATTTAGCTAGGTATAAGGGGGTATATAATAGATTTATCATTATAACAGTAACTCGTTGACGGGCGCGGACCATCAGATCAAAGGAGACGCAAAGCGTCGAGTTTGATCTGATGACCCGCGTCTGTCAACTCGACGTGATACGACCCTTCGGATCAAGTTACTGTTATAATGATATTTATTTACATTTAATAAAAATATACCCCAGATCTTATAATTCACAGGCACCTGTCGTAACCTTATCCTCAAAAAGATTTTTTTTAACAAAATATCTTTGGAAGTAAGATGGAAACTTTTAAAGAATAGGGAATTCCCGACATTTTTACCGTGAACAACCTTGACATTTTTGACTCTGTAAAGAAAAAATAATAATGCGTTATACAATGTGATCGTTTACGGAGGTATAAACCACACCAAGTTCTTATCAAGTTAAATTATAACATTACTATACGTTGGTAAATATAATTTTACTTAGGTATCCGATTTTCGTCGCTGATGCTTAAAGTCCATGTGCATAGATCTACCTCACACAAGTGTTTAACGTATGGACTACGTACATAGTGTACTTTTAAATGATCACAGATTTCATGAGCACCGAATACTAAGCTATGTAGACTTTATCAATGGACATAAGGAAAGGCGTAAAACGTGGAGAAAAGGGAATAATTATACATGAATGCGTTTTATCCCAGTGTTCTTACCTCGCATTTCAGAAACTGCTTGGAGTACTGAAGTATTTTGTAATAAACACTCAAAAATAATTAAGACTGTTATCTATTTGATAAAATTTTTCAGCCAGACACTAAAAACTGAAAAGTTACCGTATTTATATCAATTTTTCAAACGTGAGTTTAACTATTTGGGATTGCTATCTTCTAGTGACAGATTTTTGTTCTAAAAAAATCTTTTGAGCAAAAAAAAAAACAAACTTAAAAACCACGTGTTTTATTTATTTTCTCATTGGTTTGTATAAATGCTGTTATCTGATCGGTCAGAATGACTAGCGTCTTGTTTATTCTGTGTATTACTAGCGATTCAGTCATCGCTCTTGACTTCCTTATTTCATCCAGACCTGTTAAATATAAACTAGAAATATATCCATACGACATTGATGCCTCGCCGACGGTACATAAGTAATGCAATACAAAAATTGTAAATCTGTATTAGTATATGAAAAAATCTTTTTTAGTTTCTTTAAAATTGAAATTGAAATTTAAAAAGTTGGTTATAAGATGAATGAATATTTTTTATAATTGAAAATGAATTATAAAAAGTTGGTTATAAGATGATAATTTTTCACCAAATTAAGGTCGTTTAAAGCAATTGCTAATTAAACGCATTTAATTGATTTCCGAAAAACACAGGGGGTAGGTCTTTTGACACTTTCCCCCGATTGCCGCGAGTATAAAAGAGGGGCGCACGTGGCGTTTTCCTCCTCTTGCTCGATAGCTTTCCCAGCGTTTCTGCACTTTTGATAATTGTTTTAAAGCCTCCGAGAGCGGTGCAGCAAAATCAAAAAATCATGCCACCCATTAGAGCCAGAAAGTCCCAAGCCACTGCCAAGTCCACCATGGCAAGCAGGCGGACCAAGGGAGCCAGGCGGCAGCAGGACAGAGGGGGGAGGAGAAACCTAACCGCTGTCCACCACGCCGACACCAGGGCAGCCCCTGAGACCGAGGGGATTGGTACAAGTACCCAGGGCTGGGAGGAAAATATCCAAGCCTCCACGGGAATGGCGGAGGAGCATGTGCCGCTCGGTACCAACCATACGGGTAGGCAATTAGATTTCTCTACTTCGTGGCCTGTCCCGGAGGAAGCTGCCCTGTCAACGGCAGACAATTTCGGGGCGATGCCAAACATGGTGGTTTGCGCTGGGGACGATATAGGTGCCCATGTTCCAATGGCTTTAAAACAAAAAATTTGGGCGGGGAACTATATAAACTTAGCCCTGCTTACAAAGGGAAGCGCTGAACTGCAGCAGTTCGCTGCGGGTAGTAATTTCGTCTTAAATGATAAGGGGGAACTCGAGGCTAAGCCCAAAGTTTTGAATGAGAAGATAACAACCATCGATAGATGGACTGATGCTTTTCTGTTATATATGCACATATATATTCAAAGGCACCCAGTGAGGGCAGCCGAGTTGGTTCAATATATGTTTGTCATTCGCGATGCAGCGAGGAAATTTCCGGGCATGGGATGGAGAAATTACGACGAGCAATTTAGAGTTCGTCAAGCAATATCTTACCAAAATTGGGCAAAATTAAATCCTGATTTATGGCTACGTTTGATCGCTGTCCCACCCAGGCCGGAACCTAGCCTCGCTGCATCGCACACACCAAACCAAACTGGTGTATGCTTTGGTTACAATAGAGGTCGTTGCATTACAGCCAATTGCAAATTTGCGCATTTATGTTCTCTTTGTAAAGGAAAGCACCCAAAATCGAGTTGTGCAAAAAATGATACTTTTCGTACCTCAAAAGCATCAAACAGCACCGCTGCAACCAATAAAGGTCAAAAACTTTAAATTAGCAAATTCCCCTATAAACACTGCAGTTTTAAAAATTTTTCTTACAAATTATCCGAATTTAGAAGTAGCAAAAGAACTTATGAATGGTTTTCAATTTGGTTTTCGATTGCATTACCGGGGTCCTCGAGAAAAAACAGAAGCACCTAATTTGCCCTCTTTTTATAAACATGCAGATGTAGCTAGAGTCAATATCAAAAAAGAAATTGATAAGGGAAGGATGGCTGGCCCATTTAAATCACGACCTATGTCAAATTTGCGAGTTTCGCCACTGGGAGTAGTGCCCAAGAAAGCGGAGGGGGAATTCAGGGTAATTCATCACCTCTCATACCCTACCAATAATTCCGTCAACGATTTTATTGACGAAGAGCTTTGTTCTGTCAATTACACAAAATTTGACGAGGCCATTAGCATGGTTCAACGTCTTGGGCGCGGATCTTACCTAGCCAAATCGGATATCAAAAGCGCTTTCAGATTAATGCCCATTTGGCCCGGTGATTTTGAGCTTCTGGGTTTCAAGTTTGACGGCTGTTATTATTTTGACAAATGCCTCCCCTTTGGGTGTTCTATATCGTGCGCTACATTCGAAAAATTTTCCTCGTTTCTAGAGTGGCTTGTGCGCGAGCGAGCTTCTTCTAGAGAAGTCCTACACTATTTAGACGATTTCTTGTTCGGGGGTTATACGGCAGACGAGTGTCAAATGATAGTAGAAACTTTCATACAGGCCAGTCAAGAATTAGGGGTCCCAATAGCATGGGAAAAAAGCGAGGGTCCACAAGAGGTTATTACTTTTCTTGGGCTTGAAATTGATACGCAAAAAATGCAGGTCAGGTTGCCGGAAGAAAAGGTGAATGAAATCAGCATGATTATTGAAGGCATATTGAAGAAATCGAAAACGAACTTGAAAACCATGCAATCTCTAATAGGATATCTAAATTTTGCCTGCAGAGCAATTCCTCCAGGTCGCACTTTCTGCAGGCGGCTGTCAAATGCAACACGTGGTTTGTCTCAACCCTATCATCATTTAAGAGTAACAAAAGAGATAAAAGCGGATTTACTTGTATGGCTGGAATTTTTTGACAAATTTAACGGTTTTGTGGTATTCCAAGAAAAGTTTTGGGTATCTAACATAGATTTAGAACTTTTTTCAGATAGCTCGGCACGTCGAGGAAATGGTTTGGGAATTTATTTTAGCGGTGCATGGACCTACGGGGTATGGCCAGAGTTTTGGTTCAATAAGGGCTATACTAAGGATATCACTGTGTTGGAATTTTTTCCCTTGCTTGTTTCAGTAATTTTATGGGGGGAAAAGCTGCGAAACAAAAAAGTTTTATTTAGATCTGATAATCAATCAGTGGTACATATTGTGAATTCGATGACATCAAAATCAGAATTAGTAATGATCATGTTGCGCAAATTCGTTCTAAAATGCTTGCAGTTGAACATTTCATTTAAAGCGCAGCACGTCTCGGGCGTTCAGAATGCATTGACGGACAGTTTGTCACGTTTACAATTTCAGCGATTTCACAAGTTGGCTCCGGACGCAGACAGTCAGCCGACACCATTTCCAGAGGCACTTTGGACTATTTTCGAGACGAAATCACTCGATTGTTAGATGCAAGCATTTCAGCAAACACCAGGGCTGTGTACTTACAAGCTTTAAAGAATTTTAAAGATTTCAGAATATTGACAAAACTACCTGATAAATGGCCAGTCCCTTCAAACCATATTCTGTTATTTATAGCATATCACTCAGGCAAGGGCTCAGCAGCTTCAACAGTTTCATCCTATATTTCGGGTATTAGCTATGTACACAAACTGAGACAATGGACCGACCCGGCAGAGTTATTCATAGTTAGGAAAGCTTTGGAAGGGTTGCGAAGATTAAATAGAACGAAAGACCACAGAGCACCTATTTCGGAGGAGCTTCTCGTTAAGATCTGTGGCGCTCTAAATCAAGTGTGTTATTCGGAATATGAAACATTCTTGTTTAGATCAGTTTTTACCTTGGCCTTTTACGGCCTATTTAGGGTAGGGGAGTTAGTGTATACCTCGGAGCATTGTGCCCATGTACCCTTAACTATTAAGGATATAAAATTTTGTACGTCAAAGAGCGTTACTTGCGCCTCTATTTCTGTAAGATTCTCTAAAACTGATCAAACAGGAAAAGGTATCAATATTTTATTACCGTCTATTCATCAAGGAAACATTTGCCCAGTAAATAACTTGAAAAAATTTCTTTCAGTGAGACCACGTGTTGAGGGTTCATTATTTGTGCATAGCAATAAATCCCCGCTAACTAGATATCAGTTTAACGCCGTCCTGAGAAAAACCCTTTCCAAAATTAATCACCCAATTTCTGCTTACAAATCACATTCGTTTAGAATTGGAGGTGCAACGTGCCTTGCCTTGAAAGGGGTATCACATGACAAAATCCAATTACTGGGACGCTGGAAATCAAGCGCATTCCTAAAGTATATCAGATTAGATATGATGTGAGCTTTGTAGATGAATTGTATTTACCATATTATTTATTGCTTCTTTAGAACACCATGTATGGATTGTGGGATCTTCAATTGTTTACTGGGCATGTAGATGGGCGGCTACAAATCTGACTACTAACTTACGCTTGGAAAATTTAGGCGTTCAGGTAACCTGGATTGGCAAAAGGGGCATGAAATGGGGGGATCTTATTGACTCGATGGAGCAAAAGTTAACAAAATGTCCTCCTCCAGCATATTTAATTATACATCTTGGGGGGAATGATATCACTTCAATTAAAAGCGAGGTGTTATGTACCAGAATAGAGCACGATATATGTTTAATGACAAACAGATTACCAAGCTGTAAAATGATATGGTCTGATATACTCCCGCGTCGGAAATGGATAGGGGGTCGTGACATATGTTCCGTCGAACGGAAGCGAAAACGAGTTAATAGAGCTGCTCGTAGGGCGGTCGCATCAGTAAACGGCAGTGTTATTAATCACCCTGATATAGAGTTTTCGGAGGAGGGGCTTTACCGCGCTGACGGAGTCCATATGTCTGACGTGGGAAATGCAATTATAACAAACACTTTTCAATCAGCCATTGAAGCTTTTATCTCCTCTTAAATTTTATTTGTTGGGTGGCAGAGATGTATAGACATCTCTGAGTGGCGGATATGTCAGACAAGCAGAGACATTTGTCATCATTATATTAATTATTGTTTATGTATGATTATCTATTTTACATGATTTGTAGAGCATGTTGTGGCTCGCTAAGGCTACCCTAGGAGCCAATACAAGCTTGCTATGGAGTGCACTAGGAGCTTGTGTGAGGGATCTGTTCGGTATAACAGTAACCTCGTACCCCGTTCGGTATAACGGGTGGTTATTTTTGCCCTACTCAGTATAGTGGGCTTACCTGTTCAGTATAACGGGTGGTCATCTTTGCCCTACTCAGTATAGTGGGCTTACCTGTTCAGTATAACAGGTGCCTCGCTAAGGAATCCCCTAGGAGGCAATTACATATCCCAGCTGACTCGCTAAGGGGTACCCTAGGAGTCGATTTATACATATTGTTACGCCTTGCTATGGATTACCCTAGAAGGCGAGGTGCCATAACGCTCGTTATCAATTTAGGTGTGTGGCACCCAATGATTGTTAAATGCTTGTCTGACATTTGTCATTGAAACAATTATTAAAGCTGTGGCCTTTATCATCCAAGAAACATGTTTTGTTATTTTTTCGGAAAAATATTCTATTAAATAGTTTCTCCAAAACTAGACAAAATGCAAATTTAGGGTAAGTGAGGTCAAGGTCACAGGAGTGAGTATCACCACAATACTATGACTCGCACTCAGTCCGGATCTTTCCCCCATCGAGCATGTCGGGTACATGCTTGGTCAGCAGTTACGCCATCGTCTACAACCTCCTACTAATGTTCAAGAACTTGCTATGTAGCATTGCAAGAGGAATGGGATAACCTTACTCAAATTATTCAGAGACGTCTCGATAGGAATATATGCCGAATCCGAGCCTCTCTGGACAACCTAGGTCTTATCCGCTTCCGACTCTGTTTCAAAACATGTAAATGGGCTATAAAGCGAAAAAGATCGTTTTTAAGGAGAACTCACCTAAGGATATATTCAGATACTGCTTGGCTGTTCCTGTTTCACAGAGACCAGAATATCCAGACTCACACAGGAACTGTGTGTAGGTGTCATCACTGGTGATGTTATAGGTAATGGTACTGGAACGTGTGTACTGACACCCTAACTGTGAGGCCTCAGAGTGGATCGGGGTCTGTGGTAACCCAGTGAAGCTTAAATCTCGGGACTTCTTAGAGCACCATCGAATTGTCTAAAGAGTAGATAATGAAAGTTCAATTAAGATGTTGACATAAAGAAAGTTTTCTGATCTTACTTTGTTCTTTTAGAGAATGAACTTACGTCACTTGGGTCACTACCAATCTGTCCAGTACATGTCAGCTGCACAGCTGTTCCAACTGGAAATTGTCTTGATGGTGTATTAAAAAATTCACCAACTATCCTCACCGTTGGCATATTAATCGTTGTTGGATATACTTAATTATAATAAAGATCCATCAAGATGATACACAATTTTGCAATGAATATCTGATTAAATAAATAAATCATATGCATTGCTGCATTTTGGATTGTGTATACAAACCTGTATAAGTAACATACACCTGATTTGTTTCTTGATTAACTAGCGACGTTGTGTATGCACTCATCGTACACATGTATCCAGTAAAATCCTGTGGACATAGCACCCTGTCTTTAGGAATTGTTAACTTAAGATTAGCTGTGGCAGGTGAACTGACAGTGCCTTCTGCTGCTGCTCCTCTGTTTTGTAAATTTGTGTCCTGCCATGTTATTATATCTTGACCGCTACTTGAACGAACAGAAACCACATTGTTCATTGGACCAGAATTGTTTTTTAGTAGCTGTATGGTATACACTGTATCGATTTGTGATGGACTGGTGGTGGAACAGGTTACAACAAGATCATTTTGTCCTAATATTACAGTTGACGGCTGGACCTGAATTTGTAGGTTCTGTGCTGAAATATGTAAATATATACAGTGTATTTCCCAAGTATATCTCTATTTAAGAAGATTTTTTCCCCAACAAACTTTGCTAATATATATATACATGTACTAATAATTTAGAAAACATACACATATCTTGTACTAAATGATAATGTATACATATTTTTTATATGTTCTAATAGATTTTTGTCATAACGTTCGGCAATATGTAATGAATACTAAGAAGAGCATACATGTACATGAAGTACTGATATAATCTACACTCCTGTCAGAATGTACATGTATATGTTACTAGTATTAATATTCAAAGTTTATTAAATAAAACGATATACCAGTTCAGATTCGTTTTTATATATCATTCAATTAAAATACTTTAATTGTGATATTCTCGAAATAATTAGGGAAGATATCAAGCTTTGGGAAGTCTAGAATGAGGTTTTTTGTTATATTAAAATAGCAATGTTATCGATTTAGCGCTTCTGC
>PRKT01001554.1:34467-52662 GCA_003671525.1 Saccostrea glomerata
CCCCCCCCCCCCCCCATTAATTATGCATCCTATGGGTTGAAGTCAATAACAGAATAAAATAGCATTTATACTAGAAGAGCATTAGATCATACGTGAGAAAATGCTTAAGTCTTCTGATTTTCTCAAAAAAAAAGATTACTTGTTAACCATCGAACCAATTACATGTATACATGAATAACTCTAAAATTGTGAACAGAAATAGTTTCATTTGCAACGCAATAAGTTAAATCAAGTGATGTTATAATTATTGTAAAAAAAAAACAACATTAAAACCTATAAATTATGACACAGGTCTTACTCTCTTACTACTGGATTAAATAAAAGAATACGACTTTAACATTAAGATAAACTGGGTTAATTGATGATGCAGTCTTTTAGCTAGTTCCGAATAAGGCCCCGATTAGACGATGCGTTCTTTATGTCTAACAGTTAATATGCCTCTAGTTTTTTTTAATGCAGCCGTATCACATTTAATTCTTCCAAATTAGAGCTTGTTTTAAAGCTAATTTACTTTGAGTAGCTATTTCAACCATTTGTGAATAAACCGACGGGTTTCGAATAACTTAGCGTTTTCCATATTAATCAACGGTACACAAAATTTTATTTGCTCCAATTCATCATACAATCAACCTCCCTGAATGTTGTTAAAAATAAATATGCCAAGGTTAGAGTTATTTTCCTACATATATAGAATAATTAAACAACCCATTCAAAAATAAGGTAAAAAACAAATAATTTTTTTAAACATTTTTTTTTATTAATTCTAACATTCTAAATTGCGTTATTTCTTGTTTAAAATCATAAAATATAAATGTGTAATTATATAGATAAAAATAAAATAACATAAGATAATACAATGCAATAAAACTACAGAAGCCCTGGAGGGACATTGACTTACTTGTTATGACTTATTTGTTATAACTTTTTTGTTTTGACTTATATGTTGTGAAGGTTTCGTAGCTAGTCATGACTAAGTGTAGGTTAGCTATTGAGAACGATTAATTGTAGTTTTGTAGTTAAACGTACAAAACTGATGTGATTACTAAATTTTCATCTGTTAATTACGGACGCCATTGAGAGATATTGACGTATTCCTGATGCGTTTTTGACTTATTTCTTATGTGTTTTGACTTATTTCTTATGTGTTTTGATTTATTTCTAATGTGTTTTGACTTACTTCTTATGAATTAACTTTGAATTCTTGTTATTTGAATTTGTTATGACAAGTTTAGTTTATAAAAAGTGGCGTGAAAGATGAATTTATTACCAACGACAAAATGAAATATATAGTAGTGATTGTCAGTTTGTCAATCATCATGCAAACTGGAAGTTACATATAAGAATTACGTAATAACTTTTAGAAAATAAGAATTAAGTTATAACAACAAAAAGAATATTTACTTTAGAAATCACAACTGTACTGGACGTTAAACTACAATTTGTTAATAAAAAAACAACAGTTAAAAGAGGACTGAATATCATTTTTATCATAAAAGTAAGCTAAGAAACAGGTTTTCAATAGCTTTCTTACACTTAGTTATTACTAGCTACGAAACATTCACAACAAATAAGTCAAAACCAAAAAAGTTATAACAAATAAGTCATAATAAGTAAGTCAATGTCCCTCCAGGGCTTCCGTAATAAAACTGTTCTGCATCAACATTTCGTGTTAAGATCTTGAAAAAAAAGGCACTTTAAGGGAACAAACTTACATATATAGAGCACTGTTACAACGCACTTTGAAAAATTACACACTTTGAAAAAAAATTCAAAGTGCGTTAAATTTAGGACCAAGCTAACGCAATTTGAAATTTTTTTTTTCAAAGTGCGTTAATATCGACCATATTAACGCACTTTGAAAATAAAATTTAAAGATTGATCAATATTCCTACAAATAATCGGTATGATAAATAACAGATCCTGGATCTGAGATATTGACGTTTAAAATATTTTAGGTTTTGATTAGATAAAAGGGAAAAGAGTCTTGAAAAAAAGAGTGACGATTGTTTCAGATCATTAATTCGTTTCTTCTTCTTTTTTTATTAAATTCTAGTCTTTGACAAGTAGATGTAAAGGGGGTGGTAACAGTGGACAGCTTTAAGCAACTTAGCATTTTTCATAATAAAAAGGGGGCAATTTGATCGTTCAAAACTATGAAAGTTCTTTCTCTCTCATACGTTTGACTGTACTTAAAAATTTCTAGTTTTCATCTGTTTTAATTAACAATTAACTCATTTAATATTGAAAGTTTTCAACGTCATACCAGAAAAATCATCAGAACAAAGTTTTTTTTAAACGTACACATTCTTTTTTTTATATGCATTTTTATTTCGTGGCAGTATTCAGTACGAAAAAATCCTTGACAAGGTAAATAATTAAAAGGGGCATTTTCACATTCACTCGAATTCCAACATAAATCAATATACAGTATCGGGATGAAGCCTATTTACAACTTTATCCTTCTTATTTAAAATTGTCTAAAAATCCCCCAAACATGTACAATTTGACATCTTGAGTGTTTCGCTGTGTATTAAATCACTTTCTATATATAGCCTTAGGGTTAGTGTTTGAATTGTAAATCGTAAATAAGTATAAACCTATCAAAAACCGTGTTCAAGTATTTTGCTTGCTGATACATCGGGGTAAATGAAAAATCCCCTTGTATTCAACGTAGGTGTATAACGACAATATTTTGTACCTAATAAATGACTGGACCGACATTTTCCTTTTGATAAAAGGTAACATTGGTGTTATCAAAATCTCTGAATTACAAATATTATTTGAATATTACATTGAAGCTTATAGGCAGAAGATGTTTTTAAAGATATTGTAGAAAGTAATTTGAACTTCAAACAAATCACTTAGTGAAAATATTCATAATCTCTTTCTGAAACTGAAAAGTGAATCGTTTACTACAGACATTTTGAGAAATTCAAAAAAATTCTTCCATCAATCAAAGGCAGATTATTCTTTAAAAACTTTTAAGGTACAAAATGCCGATGTCGTAAATGTTATCAGTCATGTGAATTTAATTCATTTCACTTTCATGTTACTTTGAAAAATTACGCACTTTGAAAAAATTTTTCAAAGTGCGTTAAAATTTGGGACCAAGCTAACGCACTTTGAAAAAAAAAATTTTTTTTTTCAAAGTGCGTTAATATCGACTATATTAACACACTTTGAAAAAAAATGTAAAGATTGATCAATATTCCTTCAAATAATCGGTATGATATAAAACAGATCCTGGTTTGATAACTTTTTTTATGATAAAGTCACCTGGGATATTGACGTTTTAGATACTTAAGGTTTTGATAAAATAAAAGGGAAAATTAAAGGGTCTTGAAAGAAAGAGTGACGATTGTTTAAGTTCATTAATTCGTTTCTTCTTCTTTTTTTTTAATTGTAGTCTTTATATGTAGATGTAAAGGTGTATAGGGGGCACTAACAGAGGACAGCTTCATGCAACTTAGCATTTATTATAATAAAAAGGGGCCAATTTGATCGTTCAAAACTATGAAAATTCTTTCTCTCTCATACGTTTTACTGTACTTAAAAATTTCTAGTTTTCATCTGTTTTAATTAACTCATTTATTATTGAAAGTTTTCAACGTCATACCAGTTAGGTAAATACATAATTATATGAATGCTTTGAGTATTGCATAGACATCGAGACTGGGCGAAGGGCCAGGGGAGGGGATGGGGGTTAAGCCCCCCACTTATTTTGGAAAGATATATACATCGTATAAGCATTAAAAATGCAGCGTACCCTTTTTAGGTTTATTGCTCCCCTCCCCCTTTTGTTACCAACACCTATGTATTGGAAAGATAAAGATTTGGACTGAGGGATCTTATACCCGTCTTCTCCTCTTTTCGACGGGAGTAAATCAATTCATTTTTGAGGTTAGGGTTAGGCTTAGTTTTTTGAAAGATAAATAACAAATAAAATCTTTCCATGACTAAAATATGATTTTTTTTTTGAAGTGCGTTAAGTGTCTCCATGGTAAAATATATTGATGTAGACTCTTAACGCACTTTGAAAAATTTTTTCAAAGTGCGTTGAGTTGGTCCCAAATTTAACGCACTTTGAAAATTTTTTTCAAAGTGCGTTGATTTTGTTTCAATTTTAACGCACTTTGAAAATTTTTTTCAAAGTGCGTAATTTTTTCAAAGTGCGTTGCCACAATGCATTTTAACTAGTTAATTTTTTTTAACATTGATCAAAATCATTTCATTATACATTGAATACCTTTTGGTGAAATGATTATCCCTCTAATAAGAGGATTTTTTCATATAAACAAAACGCATATTCATCCCTGCAATAAAACGTCCTAAATGGTTCATACTTTCTCCCCTGTCCGACCGCAAAAAAAGTTAACCTTGCACAAAACTTTCTTATTGGATAAGCTATGGCTTTCATACTCCAAAGGTGTATTCTTTGAAGTTGTGACAAGATCTTTCTTTTAGTACCAACAGATTTTATTTCGTTATTGACCTTACAGTTAGTCCTACTCAATATTTTGGCAAAATTTTATCAAACGTTGAACTTGTCCGTTACTTCTGAACAGATATTGCGGCAACAGCTTTCAATTTTCAAATTTCTTTTATTGGAACTTGCCTTGGGTACCAAACAATTTTGCCCCTTTGGTCTTGAGTTTCAGCACACTTTTGAAAAACATTTACCTTGGCTATAACTTTCATTTTTAGTTCTTGAGCTTTTTTACCTCCTTTTGTGTGGTATACTCCTTGTGACAAGACCTATCTTTCAGTACCAACAATTTTGATCCTTTGACTTGGATCATTAAGTTTAACCCACTTCAGGAAAACTTTACATTTGAAAAGTTGGAGCTAGTGTTTTGTTAAATTTCACAGGAGTTTTCCTTGTGACAAGTACTTTCTTTTGGTACCATTTTTGATTGGTTTCTCGCTATATCTGAGCGTCCCTATATAATGCCGATCACTTCGTCACTTTTCAGTGTAATCAATCCTCACCGGTGTGGACAGACGTGTACTATATATAGCACTAGGTACTGTGTACTTTTAATACAGGAGAGTTAGTAAGATACACTACTTACAACAGTTGCACAGGTCAATGCAGTTTACAAACAAACAAAAATACGCGTTGATGCATTTAAATGTAAACAAAGGTAATGCAAGATAACCAGCATGCATGATCACTGGTCGGCATTCCACGCCGATACCCATGACGATAAAGCAGTCAGGTTAATTTACATTTGTCTGAATCTATAAAGTTTTTCTAATTTGTATAATTCTAGAATGAAGTAAGTAGAAAAACCAAAGAATTGTCAAGAACGGACTCATCTTAGAAAATAATCATGTGCGATACATACCTTTTACAAAAGATAACCCGGCATAAATACGGAATATAAGTAAATGATAAACTATCTTTAAAAACAAGTTCGCCATTGCGTTTTAAATTTCTTCCTGTTTTCTTTCACAGGTGCTTGGGTCTTGGTTTATAACTACAATGTATGTATGTAGCTTATTGATATGTAAATAAAAGTAAAGGTGCTTTTTTACATATCAATAAGGTACATACATATTCATAAACCAAGATCCAAGTAGACATATGTTCTCTATTTACATATACAGCAGGTCTGGACGATTTCCAGAAATGGAAGTCAAGAATGATAAGAGAGAGTTGCTAAAAATATACTTCATAACAAACGTTATATTTTTTTGCCCGATCAGAAAGGTGTGTACCAAAATGCGATCTTTTACGGAGAAATACATCGCAAATAGATCGCATCGTCAAATTATTATCAATTACAATTAACACAGTTACCAGAAACTGTTCTATATTTGTTAATATTATTTTGCTTATTTGGCCAACTGATTTTTCATCAATAATGTGAACTTTTACTGGTATTTGTAGACAGCACGACTGTTCATCGTATAGACTAGTTTGATCGATAAAGGTGCATAGACACAGATTTGAAGATAATTATTTCTGTATGATATCACGACTTATACATTGTAATAGCATTTCATATGAAAATATATTAAATCTTATTTCATCTAAAAGTTATTGAAACGTCAAATTTTTGGACGGGTGTGATTGACGTATCCTTGCACTTTCATAAAGGATGACTGCACTTAACGCCGTGTTTTGGGTCTTTTTCAGTCGCTCCTGTTGCTTTGAAATCTTAACCTAATTTCACTTTGTATATTTTCTACAGAAGTTCGTCAATTTGATATCCAATTTAAATGTTAAAATTAATGTTAGACTGTAATACAATAAATAGTTTCATGTTTTTTGTCCTTACGGTTTTCCAAATACAGATAATTTACACTTACCTGCTCCTGATTGAACATTATTTAAGTATGAGTGGTGGAGCTAACATTGTAAGAATTAATCTAAATTTAGACTGGATGAATACCAATGATAAAAATTACGAGATCTCTTTTTTCCATCTCCTTATTTATTTTTGTATGGAACAAGTACATTATTTACGAAGGTTTAAAACGTATGAGCCAATCTATGTAAGTAAAGAATATTAAAAATCGACGGCTGATTATTTGACGTGTTCGAACACACATAGCATATAGCACAAAACATACTACTTAAAAGTCACTTGTCGGAATTTAGTACATGTATTCACAAAATAACCCGAGGAAAGATATTACGTGGTGAATTATAACATTCAGCCGTTCACAACCCTTGGTTACAACAGAGAGAGCGAGTGTAAGAAGAAGCAGTTTTTTCTCTTTTAAAAAACGAGCACATGTCCTTTTAACCCAACATTACTATTGCAAATATACGAGGGTTGTCCGGTAAAATCGTGGACAAAACGTTTTTCTAGATAAGTAATAGGCGCACTTAGCTGAATTTCAGTAAATGTTTATCTTTTATATTTAAATATTTACATTTGCTGTGAATTTCTAGTAAGTCAACTGTGAAATTGATTTAAAAACCATTTCCGTGTATACTCACACGTAGAAATATACACGGAGAAACGTGCGTTAACGTGACGTCACAATGAGGCTGCAGCGACGTTAGTAAACATGTAACAATATAGGGCAGCAAGAAATTCAAATATTGAGTATAGTTTAGGTGCTTACAAACATGTAAAATGTAAATATAAGGAATGTTTTTAGTTCAGTGTGAATTATTGGTGTGTGAATCACACAGACTTGCACGTAGGCATATTTTTCATGAAGCGCTAGCGCGCTTCATGAAAAATATGCCTACGTGACAAGTCTGTGTGATTCACACACCAATAACTCACACAAAACTTCAAAACATTCCTTAAGTGCATCATAATTCTTTTGATTATATATAGACAAAAATATAGATTTTATTATGTGAACAGGGTACGGTCCTACGGCGCACAGTCAAAAACCAAGATTGTATTAGAGAATGCACAAGTAATGATTCTAAATAAAATCTTTAAATACATGTATATGATTTGGATTGAAAATTATCTATTTTCACACGATTCCACAATCGTCTTTTTAAAGATTTCAAGGCATTTGCTTAATTTTGGCAGTTTTCCGAGCATTCGAAATGGGAATGTGGTAACCATAACACGCAAAAAATGGCGACGTTTCATGACGTTACGGCGCATTGGAGAGCACTTCAGCTTGATTTAGATGCTGTAATGACACATTAAGAGACCTATAATTAAAACAGAAGAAAACAAATATTAAAAATATCACCAGATCTTTAGTATACAAATGCAATGGGAGGTTTTCTTAGCGATGTTATGTTGACAGAGTCCCCGAGTAGTACAAAACACACCGACAAACTGCTAATGTAACAGCAAAAGACGCTGGTACTGTCGACCATCGATAAAATATTCTCTATTAGTTGAATGGTCGTTAGAATACTGTCTGTTACTGTGGTTTCATCAATTTTCGTTGGCATCAATTTTCGTGGATTTTGTAAAACAGACGTTTTCGAGGATACGTAATTTCGTGGACAAAAGCCTTGCCTATACAAATGAATGTCATATTTCGTAATTCGATGAACATTTGAATTTGTGGATCTGCTCAACAACGAAATCCACGAAAATTTGTGCTCAACGAATATTGATGAAACCACAGTACTTACTAATAAATCTTCAGAAGATCGCATGTGTGTGCCAGATTTGATCCTTAACTGTTTATCTAGACTCAAGTAAGTGCTTCAATGGAATTTCTAAATCTAAGTGGGGCTTATCCAACTTTGTTTTTAGCAAAGATGAAACGTGACGCTGTTTTAGACACTCTGACGTAATCATACGTGCGCCGTAAGGCGATACAAGACATAACATAAAATCTCACAGTTTGTTTATTTATGCATATATCTATTTAAAATTTGCAATGTATTTTCATAATATATGTTCTAAATAGTGGTAACAATTTCAGAACGGAATGATGATTATTTTTCACACTAGACAACTTGTCCACGATTTTACCGGACAACCCTCGTACAACTACTGTTAAGAAAAATAATTATATTCAGAGTAGAAATGTTCGCAAGCAAAACCCCTTCACAAGTATCATTATTTCGCGCTTAGTGTTGTGTACAGAGTTTAGCAAATTGAACACACCGTGAAACGTACACAGTTTTTGTAAACGGGGCACGCGCTCTGTTATTGTTAAGGTTTACGATTCATCGGGTGTGTTCAATTGATAAAGTCTGCTCACCAATCTGCACGGACTGACAATATACTGGTACTGAGTCTATGTTTTACTTTCGGACATTTCTACTCTGAATTTTCTGGATTATAGTTTTAAAATTTTTCATTAATACACAACAAGATCGCCACTTTTCCAATGTATTAAGAATAAAATTAAAATTTGTGAAAGTGCAGGGATGTGTCAATCATTCCCGTTCAAAGATTTGAAGTTTCAATAACTTTTAGATGAAATAAGATTTTTAATAAATTTTCGTGTGAAATGCTATTGCAATATATAAGTCGTGATATTTTACAGAAAATTTGAGAAAATAATAATTTCAAATCTAAATGCGCAGTAAACAAATTTATAATTAATAATTTCAAGGTAATCTTTAAAGCAGCGAAAGCACAAATCGTCTTCATTCTATTTACAGGTAAACAGACACATAATTTACACTCTGGTGTGTTACAATGCACCTTGAAAAATTACGCACTTTGAAAAAAAAATTTCAAAGTGCGGTAAATTTGGGACCAAATCAACGCACTTTGAAAAAATAAAATCTCTTTTCAAAGTGCGCTGATATCGACCATATTAACGCACTTTGAAAAAAATGTGTATGGCTTGGTCAATATTCTTGAAAATCTTAGGTATGATACATTGTAAATAATTGAACCTTTTGGATAACTTTTCGATGATAAGATCAATCAGGATGTGAAAGTGAGCGATTTGGATTTTTCCATAGCTTGAAAACTCTTTCTATCTTAAATGTTTGTTATACTTATTTTTTCCAGTTTGCATGCATTAAATGTAAACTAGAATTTATTGAAAGTTTTCAACGTCACACCAGTTATGCCAATACATATATTTGGGTGTAACAGATGCATCAGTACCGGAGAGTGGGTTAGTCACACAAATTTTTCGCAAGGATATACATAATATAGAAATTAAAAATTGGGGCTTACTTTGGGGTGAGGTGAGGTGGGGGTTCCACTTTCAATTTGCTACTTAAGTAAAAAAGAGTTGTCTGAGAGACCTCCTATGTACTCATCTTTTCCTTGTTCTCGATGAGGATTAATCAATACATGTAAATTTTGAAAACTTTTTTGGAAAAGAATAATTGTAACAAATTGATTCTCTCAATTACTAAATTCTAAGTCAGGATATTTTATTTTTATACTTATTTTTTCTAAGTGCGTTAAATGTCCACATGGTTAAAATGTTGATGTACATTCTTACGCACTTTGAAAAACAAATTTAACGCACTTTAAAAATTTTTTCAAAGTGCGTTGACTTTGTCCCAATTTTAATGAACTTTGAAATTTTTGAAATTTTAAAATTGGCACTTTGCGTTGCCACACTGGTGCTAATGGAACAGCGTTATCGCAGCATGTAGACCTAATTCGTTTCTCAATAGAGAAACGATCAGTCGTATTTTTGAGCTGCTAGCATATGTAGTAGAATAGAAATAAAGTCCTTGTTGTCGTTAATGTTGCAGAATAACCTCCGAGGTCGAGAAATGTTGTTTGAAATATAAAAGCCTCGGTTAAAGCCTCGGCTTTTATCTTTCAAACAACATTGCTCGACCTCGAAAGTTATTCTGCATTATTCATTTCTTAAACAAACGACATACAGAAGTTTAAGTTCCTCATAATGTAAACAAGGCTCGTGCCTTGTTTTTGTTTACATAAAGAAAATATCACATTTATAACAAAATAAAATTGAGAAAATCACAAGAAGCTGTCTGATTTTCTTTAGAATTAATTTCTTTATTGAAATTATCTTCTTTGAATGAACATAATTAGTGTATTATCCAATGTAAACAAAAAAAACCATTCTCTGACCCAGTTTACATAACAAAGGTTTGGAGCTCAAATCTGTATTGTATCTGAACAACTGATATTCAATTTTTTTTTTGTCATCATCAAAAGACCTTTGTTAAATATTTGTAAGAATTGAAAAATGAATTTGAACAATTTCAGCTGTAACTGTGTCTATGTCCCTTCAAGAAATCATGGTACATCCCAAAATCACTCATTTGGAAAATCTAGAAGCTAGCCTTATGGTATGTATCCTTAGATAATTTGGTCAACATAGTGCTTATAGTTACTTTAAAATGAACTTTCTCCAAAAACTTCAACCTGTTCACTTATCTTAAAAATGTAGGTCAGATCCAGCATCTGAAGCAAGACTGAGAGTATGCATCCTTAGATGTATCACCCACGCAAGTTCGATCATTATTGGGCTCACATTTACTTAGAAATGAGAACTGCACCAAAAACTTTAACCCGTTCACTCATCCAGAAAATGTAGGTCAGATCAAGCATCTGAAGCAAGCCTGGTAGTATACATCCGTAATAGGTGTATCACCCGTTAGTTACTTGAGATTAAACCTGGACCAAAAATTTTACAGTATAACCAGCTTCAAAAAACTTAACCTGCTCAAAACATTAACATGGTCATTCCTAAGCTGAAATGGCAGTATCTGAAACCTTGACTGGTACAATGAAACACACTAGAAGCATGTTGCATGCATCTCTGAACAATGTAGGGCATAAAAGTGGGTGGGAGGGAAATTTAATCATCTCAGTTAGCTTTAACTCAATATATAACATGTGTACCAGATGAATCTCTTGCCACAACATATTTAACTTCCGTATCTCTAAAGGCAATGATCAAATTACAGAATATCTCCGCTATGGGTCACTGAGGATGGGTAAAATTTTTCGTTGGATGGAACATTTTGAGCTATCTTTGGACACGCCCATTTCTTTAGAAAAGAAAAATCGGTCAAATGATTCAATCGAATACCTGTAGAACAGGTATTCCAAAAATATAATAACCAATCAAATTGACGGTCCATAGGTGAGCTTATAAGAGATCAAAAAAGAAATATTTATTTTTTAATTGACAGTATGGAAAATCATATGCTTAGAATACTTTGTGTATTTCTAGAGGAGTTTGTAAGAACTCTAGTGCATCCGTTTCGGAATTTATTTGGAAAAAATACAAGTATAAATTTTATGTATTTTAGAGCAAACACATTTCCCAAGGGAAGTCATTCAAGGTTAAAGGACTCCTCATAGTATGCTCAAAATATATGTATTTGTGTAAAGAAACCATTTGAAGAGACAAAAATTGTTAAATTCAAATGCATATATTATATAACTGATTTCTTAAATATAAGAATTAGATTAAATCTTCGTAGGAAAACTATTCTCAAAAGTCTTTAATCAAGCTGAGGAAGTATGCATGTGATTTACGTATAGTGATATTGAAAAATAAAAAAAATATTGATCATCTTATAAAAAAAGCATAGGCCAAAGCATTTCAACTTCTCTAAAGAGGATAGGTTTAAAGTATAGTTTAATCTTTGTGATATCGAACTTTAACATCAAATACTTGAATCCACATTCTGTATGACGTACATTATAGTATACGTAGTGTATGTGAAGTACTATTAATGATGATGACCTAATGCAAAGTTTTGCATGTCAGTATATCCTTTTTGCATTGAAATTTACAATTATTTCAACACAACCCGACCTTTTGTACTCTACAATATCTATAATGAGTTAATAATTAATCTCTACTTTTTGTCCTTATATGATTATGTAACAACACCGGCATTGACGTCTTTAACTCTGTCATAGACATTCCCAGGATCTCTACTACCCAGAACCTCATAATGTGCACTACAAACACATAACGTTATATGAAAGAGTAGGCTCGTGTAAAGCTATTTATCAGCATAAAAAAAAACAGAGAAAGTTGTTGAGACTTACCTGTTCTCTTGGTGCCCAGTTTCTTCAACGAAGAAAAAAAAATAGAGAACCGGTTTTTCAATACTTTTACAATTCTACTAGGTATATCATTCATCGACACACACAATCTATTATAGAAGTAGCCTACACATTTTGCATTGTTTTATGGACTTTGTGATTGAATACTGTTCGTTATCTGCATATCCTTCTTATAGAACATTTATAACCAATATATTAATTGATAAGAATGAGAAACTGTACAATTTGAAGTAAAATGAAGCTATAAAAATCATGTAAAGACAGCCAACGAGATTTTGACCAAAATACGTACTTGTTTTTTTTTTTAAATAAAATTTGATATTTTCTAGTATTATAATAAGCTTAAACCGGCCTTGAAAGGATAGAAAGCAAATGATACAGGCAAAGTTTATCCGTTAATTATCAATGTTATTATTTGATGTTCTTGAAAAGACTTTAAAAATATCCTAAACTTAGTAATTTAAGAAATCAAGGGGTTTTACCCTAGCATCAGTGTCTATGTTTATAAAAAAAGACCTTACCATCAATATTATTAATAAAGGTATTACTTCAAGATGTTTTCAAATAAAAATGCCCCACCAAAATATTTTACAATTTGAATTTCACCTTGAAGTGTATCGACAGTGCATGTGTTACTAAAATGTTATAGAAAGTAATTTGAATTTTAAACAAATCTTTAAGGAAAAAAGTGCATAAACTCTGCAGGAACAAAATTAATCCTTTACAACAGCTACATGTATTTGGACAAAATAATTTTTTTTCATCGAGAGCAAATAACTTTTCGAAAACGTTTAAGGCGCAAAATACATCAAACATCTTAAATTTATGTTATCATTATGTGAATTTTGTTAATTTCTTAAATTATTAATATTCATTCATTAAAGATTGAATACCTCACAAACCATAGAAAAATGCATGTTACGGAGATTGAAGCTTACCTGTAGCGTCACTATCAATACCGTGATATTTGTGATCATCCAAATCAGATACAGAATGCGTGACGTAATCTCCATTTTGGCTTAAAAAAAGATTTTTTTAAATATAAGTTTACTTTATCATTTTTTTTTATTTAATAGGCATTTCAAGAGTACATTTATATAAGACACTAAATGTCTTGTATTTATAACAATGAAAAAATAAAACAATGAAAAAAAGTCAACTCTATATCTACCAGTGATCTCGATTTTAAAGACAGAGTCAGCAAAATCTTTTTCATATTTACATTGTTAACCGACTTTTAATGTTTAAAATTAGCTTAACTGAATAGTAAAGGGTTCCATCGTCAATTTTCTTTGTTTATATAGTAATTTTCCAACATCACTAGCATATGGTGTTTATATCTTCCTATAATTCGATTCGCAAGAGCATGATAGATTTACAAAAAAAGTTTATGTTACTAGGATATCAACAAGACCGATAAAAGTCAGCATTCGTTTCGCAAATTCTACAATTGTTATAATGATCTCTTCTGTACGTACTTTGTTGAAAAAAATATTTAGATTCGTTATTTGACGGACATATAATTATGATATCATTCGTTTGGGAATCGTATTTGTACTACGTTGAGTACAGAGTATAATTCTTACGTAAAATGCGTCTCCATATGAGTGAAAAATTCTTGAGAAGGACGTTAAACAATATACAATCAATCAATTTCATGTAAAAATTCAATTCTCAGGGGGACAATGCGGGTGTGACCAGTGAACAGGGAGTAGATATACATGTAGTCCTCCTAGTCACCTACCGCCAGCACTGCTATATTCAGGGGCCCGTGTATTTGCTCTGTTTACAATGAGTTTTGTTTATGAAATTTATAACTGGTCATGCTGCATTATCTTCATCTATTACATCATAAGATTTTTAATTATTTTGTTTAACGGGACGTTATGAGATTATATTTCACGTTATGAGAGTGACATATGAGAATTTTTCACTCATATTGAGACGCCGTCACTTGCTGTTAGAATGCTGGAAATTCATACCTATACTATAGGTACATGTATTAAGGGCCTTTGAGCAGTAAAGGATTTTTTTTGTGTCAGAGTCTATTGCGACACGGGATCTCAGTTTATATACGGTCTTATCCGACATAAAGATCAACTCACGCGGTCGAAGAAATTAAAATCAAAAGATGAGAGCATAACTTATTTTCATTTGAACTTACCCATTTTTCTCGACATTATTTCCTCATGAAAAAGAAAACAAATATTTTGGTGATAAGCACAATTTGACATGTACATGAAATGCAATAATAGTATGAAAACTAGATGTGAAACTCGTTGCGAGCAACGAGAGGTCTTCCGTCCGATTCAGGAAAGAAATCGTAAAATTGAGCTGAAAAAGTAAAAAAAGATTTGCACACAAGGGGGATTGAACCCAAGTCGCTAGCATGAAATTCCAACGCACACTAAATATTACGCTATCGGGACCTCTACTCTAAATCTACTTGTATATATTAACGAATATGCTTCTCTTTTAAAATTATGAAAGGCAGGTTACTATTCAAAATTTAGCGCCAAACGCCACGAGTTAATCTTCGCGCTTTTTCTTTGGAATGTTCTATTAAATAGGTGTGATAGCTTCAATGAAATTAAAAAAAGAACGTTCTTTTAGCCTAAGATTCGAGATTTAGAAAGTATATTTAACACATTTGTCAAATGCCATTTTGTATATATCCATGTAACACTAAAGCGGTGAAACGGAAATGATTTTTTTTCTCAATTTCCTGTTTATCCCCAAAGTGAACTATCCCGATTAGTTAATCGAAAAAGGTTGAAACGTTTCGCCGAAAAACATGGCTCGCCCTTCGATGGTCAAGGAATCAGATATCATTTATGCTCAATAACTTGAGTCAGGTCTTCGAGACAAGAATGCTAAAATAAACTCCATGAAGCGATCTTTAAAAAATCGTTTTCTTATTTTTGTCTTATTTATTAGTTTAATATGACACAAGAGTGCATAGGAAAATCAGTGGTTAAGATTTATACTGACAATATTAATTGATATTCTTTTTTGAGAAAGTATTAGTTATAAGTTTGATTTAAGATCTGTTTTTCCATATCGAATTTCATTTGCACATTTGGTCTTTTCTTTTTCTACTTTGAAAACCAGCCAAAACCAATTATAGAAGACGTTAGTTTGACACAGAACTGCAACGAAACTACGACGTGACAATCCAAGTATTCATTTACATTTCATTTATTCTTATGTTACTTTCGTTAAAGCAAACGCTCGTCTGCCTCCGTAAACCACTATTGCGAAATGTCGGCGTTGACAGAGACAGCCGCCATTTTGGACCCGCTTCAGATTTTTGAATGCTGATATCTAGATTTTAGATTAATCAACATTCAAACAAATTAAATAGTAAGCATTATAAGGAGGGCTTCTATTACCATACCAAATATAAATGAAAAATACTAAAAAACAAAAAAGTTAGAAAAAACGATTTTTTTAAATTTGCATCTTGTAACGACCGGAAGTACTGACGACTCACGAAAAGGCGATTCTGCAAACCACAAAGTCATGATCTATCATCTCCAATAAGTCTCCAGTTCATATCCTTAGCCATTTTCGATAAAAAGGGGCGACAAAATCGCATTTTAAAATCAGGAAATTGTCCATAACTTGGCACCAGAAGCGAATTTTCCAAATTTCTCTTCGGATGTAACAACTTCATATAATGACACATATTTTGTGAAAGTTTCATGAAAAGCCGCTGAATAGTTTTCGAGAAATCGCCTGCACAAAATTTTGTCAAAAAAAAGAAGAATAATAATAATAACTAGATGCGTTCTTGTTGCTAGGGCAACAAGTAGGTCTTCCGACCGACTTTTCTTTAGAGTTCTATGCTGCGTCATCCCATGAAATAGATTTCAGAATGTATTTTTTCGTTTACGTTCATTTACAGTAGTTTCACAACACAGATCGTGATTGTTCCAGGTATTTCACAAAATATCTCCAAATATAGCTTTTAAAAATCGGCAAAATGTTCCACACATGTTATAAAAGAGTGAAAAGTAATTTGCAACTGAAAAAAGACAAAAAGAAAGAAAAATTTTGGGGAACGCCTTGAGCGAGATTCGAACCCCCGACAGTAAGACAAAGTTTGGGTCGGTCATATCTTTGCAATAAACAAACGCATGAAGAAAATGAAAACATATATAGATATTTTTGAAGACGCTCTATAAACCCTGTAAATCCGAAAGAAAAATATTGAAAAACAAAAAAGTTGAAAAATTGAACTTTTTGAATTCACTTCCGTTTGCGACCGGAAGTAGGAACGACAAAAAATGAAGGACGTTCGGCACATCTACATGTGATGTTCTTTCATGTCCATAAGTTTCAATGTGATATCTTTAGCCGTTTTCGAGAAAAGTAGTGTACAAAAATCCATTTAAAAAATACAAATTTCCCCCAAAATCGCGAACGGAAGAAAATTTTTAAAAAATGAAAAACACGTCTGGAGATATTAACCTGATGCATCTTTCCTGTAAAAATCTTTGAAATCCGTACAGTCAGAGCTGAGATATCGCCATAAAAATGAAAAAAAGAATAATAATAATAATAATAATAATAATAATAGGAAACCGACGGAAAACAATAAGGTCTTCCGAAGGAAGTCGGAAGACCTTAACTAGATATGAAACTCGTTGCGAGCAACGAGAGGTCTTCCGTCCGATTCCGGAAGGAAAACGTTAGATCGAACAGAAAAATTGAAAAAGATTTGCACACAAGGGGGATTGAACCCAAGTCGCCAGCATGAAACTCAAACGCACTAAATACTTTATATCGCGACCTCTACTCTAAATCTACTTGTATATATGTATAAAACAGTGCTTCTGTCTTAAAATTATGAAAGGCAGGTCACTATTCAAAATTCAGCGACAAAAGCAACGAGTTAATCTTCGCAACTTTTCTTTGGATATTCTATTAAAAAGGTGTGATAGCTTTAATTAAATTAAATAAAGAACATTCTTATATTCTCAATTCGAGGTTTAGAAAGTATATTTAACACACTTTATCGTTTATAAGCAAGTAACACGGAAGCCGTGAAACGGGTATGGGTTTTTAACTTTTTTTCAATTTCCTGTTCATTCCCAAATTGAACTATTCCGATAAGTTCATTGAAAAAGGTTGAAATGTTTCGCCGAAAAACATGGTTCGTCCTACAGCGGTCATGGAATCAGATCTCATTCTTGCTCAATAACTCTGAGACAAGAATGATAAAATATACTCCATGAAGTGATCTTTTTTTAAAAAAATCTTATTTTTGTCTTACTTATTAGTTTAATATGACACAACTGTGCATAGGAAAAACAGTGGTTAAGATTTATACTTAAATATTAATTGATATTCTTTTTTGAGAAAGCATTACTTATAAGCATGATTAGAGATTTTCCATGGTGTACAAAAGATATTAGGTATCTAATTTCATTTGCACATTTAGTCTTTTACCAAATATATAAGACGTTAGTTTGACACAGAACTGCAACGAAACTACGACGTGACAATCCAAGTATTCCTACACATTTCATATATCCTTATGTTACTTTCCTTCAAGCAAACGCTCGGCTGCCTCCGTAAACCCCTAATGCGAAATGTCGGCGTTGACAGAGACAGCCGCCATTTTGGACCCGCTTCAGATTTTTGAATGCTAATATCTAGAGTTTAGATTTATCAACATTCAAACAAATTATATAGTAAGCATTATAAGGAAGACTTCTATTACCATACCAAAAATAAATGAAAAATACTGAAAAACAAAAAAGTTAGA
>PRKT01001554.1:56828-69985 GCA_003671525.1 Saccostrea glomerata
AAAATAATAGAATGTAGGATCAATCAATTCGAATCAACTTTCGGTTCTTCTTATTCACTTCCGGTTCGACCATATGTGCTCAAAACAACTTTCAACTCTACATCAAGCATGCAGTAATCGTCCCTGAACGTTTCGATGGAAAATACTCATTTTTAGACAACTTCCGGTTTGAACAAGCCGTACTTCCGGTGGAAATAATAAGATGCTACGAATTCTTTAAATCTCTATAACGAACAATTACATTCATTAGAGAATGAGAAAAAAACTCGCTTTAATTAAAGTACTTCCGGTTTACAACGGAAGTGTCGACGGAAAACATGAAAAATTAAAAATTAAAAGTATGCATATTGTTGAGAACATTATTTTGACCATCTTTTGTTCAATATTGCTTATCAAAATATTCACGCTTTTCGAGATAAAAAGCGTCAAAGATTTAGCATTCTAGCCCCCATGTGACCCTTTATTACGTCACATATGATCAAATTTTTAGTATATATTGTTGCAAATAGTTAAGTTGGATATCTTTGCTTCAGTAAGGTATCACAAAATTTTTATCATTACAGAGTTAAAGACGAGAGACTTTTGGCCCCTCTTTGCCCCTAATATGAAGGGCTAAACCCATTTTCTTGATATCAAATGAAAGGTCTTACTATATTGTACATCTTTTATTATATATGTCTTAACAAAATATTAACAAGTAAAAAGATATAAAAGAAAACGTATCAATTTTTGCGAGATTTGTATGAGCCTATTTTTCGAGCCCAGGCGAGCGTCGATGCCTTTTTACCTGGAAAGCTCTATATGCAAAATGTCACATCTACAATCCTTCCTCTACCTTCACTGAAAATCTCAAGTCAATATCTTCAGTCTTTTAGGAGGAGATCTCAGGACAAGCCAACCCTCTAAAAATCAGAAAATCGTCCATATCTCTCGACCGGAAGTGACGTCATCGACGACGAAAATTTCCGACAAGGTTCAGATGAATATCTATAAGATCTGAAAGTTTGGTGAAAATCGGGCGAGCCGTTTCCGAGAAATCGCGTGCACAAAATCGGTAAGAAAAATAATAATAATAGGGAAAAAGAAACCGAACGAAAACAATAAGGTCTTCCGTTGGAGACGGAAGACCTTAATAATAAGAAACAGTAGAATCACTATAAGGTCTTCCGTGAAGACGGAAGACCTTAATAACTCAATTAATAAGTAAATAATGATTTAAAGAATCGCATCATTTACTTGTAATTATATACAAAACAATACTTACTTGATTTGGTTGAAAACTTGAAGTGAAAAATATATATCATTAATCCTGCACTTATGCAGAAAAAAACTCCAAATAAGGATCCAAAAGTGATGGAAAGGTTTTCTATAAACAAAAAACAAGAGGCCCATTGGCGACATCGCTCTACCGGGCACATGGGCTAGTTCAAAAACACAAAGCAGCTTATTATTGAAAAGCTTACTTGTTTGGGGAGGTAGGTTTGTTTTCTATTACTAACTTGAGAATTAAAGATTTTTTCCGACATATTACTCGATCTTCCATTATCATGGACAGACGGATTACAGAAAAGCTAATTTGAGCTTTCAGCTCAGGTAAGCTAAAAACCTAAAGATATATTTTTGAAAATCTTAATGAGTCTGGCATACGTATAGTGGTTGAGATACAACTGACATACATGTAAAAGTTAGGATGAAACGCGAAACAGAAAATCAAGGTGAACTGACTAACTCATTTCTTGAGTGAAGGAAAGCTTTTTCAAAAACTCAATCAACTGTAGGATATTATTTGAATCAAAACATACAGTAAATGAAATTTGGAGAGAACCAAGACTATTAAAGCTCTCAAGTCCATTCAAGCAATAAAAATTAAAGGCAGAGCAAACATGCACCTCTAAAACATCAAATGTGGGATCTAGTGCTATGGTAGCTGCAATTATATGGCCCACTCAATTTCTCTTTCTTTGGGAGTAGACTATAATTGTTGATATTCTTGTTTCACCAACTTTTTGTCAAAAGCTTGCATTCCTTTCTTCTTTTTTAAAGTTTGTATGAAGAGAATGCTCAACCGAGAGGCATAAACCCAATGTACTTTAAACTTTGAAATAAAACCGTTATATTGCATAAAATGTGTTTGATGGTTTCTGTATTTCTCTTTTATTTACATGATTTCGTTTTTTCGTACTCGGTCCTAGAAAAACCCTCTTCTCCTCTTTATCTTGCCCCGCAAATTTTTTTATGCCTTTTAAAAATCAAATATTAGGGGTATATAGTTTTTTTCCTGACTGTCTGTCTGTCTGTCTGTTGATTTTTTTTTGTCGGAAAAACTTTAATCTTGTCCAAAACTTTTAATTGGGTGAGGCTATGACTCTATTATTATACCTCATTAAAAATATTCTAAACAACGCGTTATCTGATTAGTTCTAAGTTGTCACGTGATCGGGCCGTAAAACATCATATTTTCCGGCCGTCGGTGCGCTTTTCATCATATGCCACCTCTTCGGAACACCTAGTGTATTTTCCCGCAACATAGTTCTCGTTACGTGAACGAAAACTCCCGAGAGAAGTAGACGTCACAATAGCCTGGTTGACGTCACAAAACTGATGATAATGTGTTGAACAAAGGGTTTTAAAGTAACTTTATGTAAAAAAAAAAATGAAAATGAATTTGAGAGAGGTGCCGAAAATGAAAAGTTTATGCTTATTTCAAAGGTTTTGCTTGTTTCGGTATGATAAACAATTCATTGCATGAATGTTCGGGAAAGATGAAGACTTATTCAGCAAAGAAATATCATATTCCCCGAGGGCGAAGATTTTCTTGGTTGAATAAGTCTTCATATTTCCCTCACTATCATGCAATAAATGTATAATATTTCACATGTGTATTCCTTGTGACAAAATTGTTATCAGGGTAATACGAAGTTTGACTCTTGGCCTTGATCCTGGATTGTGTGACCCACCTTTTAAAAATAATTACCAAACTTTAACCTTGGTCACATTTTTTTAATAGTTTGTGATAGAGCTTTCATACTTCAAATGTCTATCATTGTGACAATATCTTTCTTCAGAAAACCAATAAATCTGAAATTTCGGTCTTGACCTTGTAGTTTGACTTGCATTTTAGAAACTTCAACCCTTGCTAAATGCCATACGATGACATCATTGTTTCACATAAACATGGTTTTAAGCTACCTCGCTTTTCAATGATACCGTTGGCTCTATGAAGAAATCAAAAGTCAAGGGTTTCTGTCATTTGTATTTTAATCTCACACAGCCAAATTTTAAATGTATATAATTTTTTAAATTTTGGTTGTTACGCAACATTTGATTGAATTAAAAATAATTACTGGTATATGTGATCACTTGAATAGAGGTTTACTTTGTAAGTTCTAAGGTCGAAACAATGATCTCAATAGCTAGCAAATAAAATCTATCAGTACGTCAAATACTGACCGATGTTTTTCATTCTAATTTCATTCTATATGTTAGACTTTGTCGACGGATTTTTTCTTTACCTTCTATATACAAGGAACACACGACAGATATGGCGGGCAGGAAATGCCCACACCTCCATGGCACCTGATCCCATCCCTGATATTTCAGAGGTCCGTATTTGCCTTGCTCCTGATTTGTATTGATTGAATAAACTAGTGATCTTGAATAATGTTTGATTATTTGGAGTGTAAACTGATCAGATTATACTGTTTAACGTGGGCAGCTATTTTAGTAGTTCCGTTGATATTTAAAGACAGATTAGCTGGATAGACATATAGACAAGCAAGCATGTTATGACCAAATATACTTGTATCTCCTACCGTTGGTGGACACACACTGTGGTAATACTTCCTTCTGGAATGAACAATACCAATGTTATTGATATACTGTATCTTAAAAACACTACCACCTGGCGTTACTTATTTTTCTTTTAATAAAAAAAATATATACCCCATACCTAATTATTAACAGGCACCTGATGTTACTTACTTTTCTTTAAATAAAAAATACATATACCTAATGATTCACAGATAGGGAGTATATTTTTCGTCAAAAGAAAAATAAGTAACATAGATCAGGTGCCTAGCTGTAATTTAAGAATTTGCACAGAAATCTATGCTAAATTCAAGTCTATTTCAGGCTACATCATCGTCAACGACCTCCTGCTAATGTTCAAGAACTTGCTGCAGCATTCCAACAGGAATTGGATACTGACTGTTTCAAAGTATGAAAATGGGATATAAAGCGGAAAGATCATTTACATGTATAAGGATAACTCACCTATGGATATATTGAGACATTGCTTGGCTGTTCCTGTTTCACAGAGACCAGAATAACCAGACTCACACAGGAACTGTGTGTAGGTGTCATCACTGGTGAGTATATAGGTAATGGTACTGGAACGTGTGTACTGACAGTTTGAAGACAGTGAGGCCTCCGAGTGGAATGGGGTCTTTGGTAACCCAGTGAAGCTAAAATCTTGGAACTTCTTCGAGCACCATCGAATTGTCTGAAGAGAAGATAATGAAAGTTCCTTTCAGATGTTTATATAAGGAAAGTTTTCTGATCTTACTTTGTTCTTTTAGAAAATGAACTTACGTCACTTGGGTCACTACCAATCTGTCCAGTACATGTCAGCTGCACAGCTGTTCCAACCGAAAATTGTCTTGATGGTGTATTAGAAAATTCACCAACTATCCTCACCGTTGGCGTTTCAATCGTTGTTAGATATACTTAATTATAATAAAGATCCATCAAGATGATACACAATTTTGAATATCTGATTAAATGAATAAATCATATGCATTGCTGCATTTTGGATTGTGTGCTACAAACCTGTATAAGTAACATACACCTGGTTTGTTTCTTGATTAATTAGCATCGTTGTGAATGCACTCATCGTATACACATGTATCCAGTGAAATCCAGAGGGCATAACACCCTGTCTTTAGGAATTGTTAACTTTAGCTGAGCTGTGGCAGGTGAGCTGATAGTACCTGTTGCTGTTGCTCTGTTTTGTAAACTTGTGTCCTGCCATGATATAGTATCTTGACCGCTACTTGAACGAACAGAAACCACATCCTCCATAAAGCCAGTATTGTTTTTTCGTAGCTGTATGGTATACACTGTATCAATTTGTGATGGGCTGCTTATAGAACAGGTTACAACAAAATCATTTTGCCCTAATATTACAGTTGACGGTTGGACCTGGATTTGCAGGTTCTGTGCTGAAAATATATACATTGACTAGTAATTTATTCAGAAAACATACATTGTACTAAATGATAAAGTAATACATATATTTTGATTTTATACTTCTAACAGATTTTTTGCCAGCAATACGTAATGAATAGAGCATACATTTCGTACTGATATATTTTGCACTCCTGTCAGAATGTACATATGTTTCTAGTATTAATATTCAAAATCAATTAAATAACACATGATATACCACAGTTAATATTCGTTTTTATATATCTTTTAAATACATGTATATTTGATTTAATTAAAATATTGAATATACTTCCATTGTGAAATTCTTGAAATAATTAATTCTGTACTGAAGATATCAAAAGTCTAGAATGAATCTTTTTTTGTGTGGTTATATATATTAAAATAGCAATGTACCAATCTTGCGCTTCTTTTGAATATCACCCCTCCCCAAATAATTATGCATTTTCTGATGGTTCGAAGTTAATAAAAAAATAATATATCCTCTACACTAGAAAGGCATCAGATCATACGTGAGAAAATGCTTTAGTGTACCAAAAGATTACTTGTTAACCATCGAACCAACTACATATATACATGTATTGCTCTTAAATTATAAGCAGGAATAGATTTATTTGCAATGCAATAAGTTTAATAAAGCAAAACGTTAAAACATATGAATTTTGATACAGTCTTACTATTGGATTAAATAAAATACGACTTTAACATTTAAATCTAATTGATTAATTAATGATGCAGTCTTTAAGCCAGTTCCGAATAAGGTCCCGATTAGACAGTGCTATAAATACATGTATATACAGGCGTTCTTTGTGTCTAACAGTTAATATACCTCTAGTTTTTTTTAATGCAGCCGTACCACATTTAATTCTTCCAAATTAAAGTTTGTCTTAAAGCTAATTAACTTGAGTAGCAATTTTAACCATGTGTGAATAAACCGACGGGTTTCGAATAACTTACCGTTTTCCATATAAATCGACCTTACATAAAATTTTATTTGCCCCAATTCATCATACAATCAACCTCTTATCCCTGAATGAGTGAATGTTGTTAAGAATAAATATACCAAGGTTAGTGTTATTTTTCCACATATATAGAATAAGTAAAAACCAATCAAGAAAAACGTAACGAACAAATAATTTTTATACATTTTTTTTTTTTTATAAATTCTAACATATTAACAGAACATTTTGCATTATTTCTTTTTAAAAATTACGATATATACATGTATGATTATATAAATGAAAAGAAAATACATAAAATACTGCAATGCAATAAAACTGTTCTGCATCATTCTTTCGTGTTAAATTCATAATTGAAATATAGAAAAAGAAACAATAACATACTGCAATTGATCAAAATAATACTATGCATACATTGTGTGTAATTTCATGTTTTAAAAACATATATGCTGGTGAAATATAAAAAAGAGAAAATATTGCAAGGAATGTGAACTTTTTACACATTTCGGAGTATTTGAAACTGTAAAATAAGATCATGAAAAAATGGCACTTTTTAAAAGAGAACAAACTTACATATACGAGGGGTTATCAAAAAGTTCGTGGACTAGCGCGATAAAATTAAAACCGCTTAAGGTACATCAATGAATTTTGAAATATCTAGTTAGCATCATCTTTTCTATCCAAAGATTAAACCACAAATCATTAATTTCATTTTTAATAAATTAGTAATGGTTTTGCAAGCAATGGTATGTCCAGGCGGCGCAACCTCGAAAACGACGTTTTCTCGACCTATGTGTAACAGAAAAAACTTCTTTGGTATGATTATTTGACATCCAAAAATCCCGTTAATTTAGGTATGTGTCGGGGCACAATTGTTTAATAAAATATGAAATTTTCCCTTCATTCTGGAAGTTCTATGAAATTTTATCGTAAATTTTACACGGAATGTCCAAACAAATGAGGCCTTGAAAATGACGTCAAAAGGGGTGAGGGGTTTCCGTTTCAAACTCTCTATAAAGTTTTACCCCTGAAAAAATTAATATAGACCTAAAATATGTTGAAACTGGCTACAGAGAAATAATATGCTTCCAGAGTACCTGTCTTTTAATGTCAAAATAGATTCAGAGAGTAAAGGGATACACAGTTAATGTCGATTTGCAGTCAAGGTGTGAAAAATCAATCCCGTCAAAACTGACGTTGATCATGTGTTGTAGATATTTAACTCCCAAAATCAAAATATGTCGGCACAATCAAGCGTGGATCTCTCCCGATATATTCTGGAATATTATATTCATTGAAGGCCACTGTTCATGACATTGTGAAGTCATATTGAAAAGGCGGGTTTAAGTCCTAACTCAGCTCCAGGGAATCTCATCAAATCAAAGTACTGAAAGCACTCATGGGAGTTGAACATGGTGTAAAATAAAATCTTTGATAGAGAGGTTAAGAGAGTGAACAATATTATTCTTTCAAATACAGACAACTGTTTCAGATTTTTTGAGTTGCAACAATCTTGAAAAAGACATTCAGAGACATTAAATAGCAAAAAATGCATGGGCCGTAATGCTTGCCTGCCTACATTAGTCCTTTTTTATACCCCCTGCTTAAAAAGCGGGAGGGTATTTATTAATCGGGATTTCCGTCCATCTGTTGATGCGTTAGGTATACGCAACTCTTATCCACAACTCCTCTTACACCACTGAACGAAATTTTCATAGAATCTTTATTACATATTGCCGTTGTACACCTTCTATTACTTTAATTTTCATCCTTCACATATTTTGGGTTTCCCATTACAAAACATGGACGCTGCCATTATATTCATATTAGAGGCTGTTGATCATTTATATAATTCACTGATCACAGACTTCAATTTTGTAATATATTTTTCCTTAACACCTTTACCCATGTGTAATGACAATTTCAGTTTCGCAGGAATAATATCAATGTTGATAAAATGTGGATTTTAACACAGCATCCTTTTAAAAGCTAACAATTTTGTTATATAAAACTTCTCTGTGAATAAAAATGTATTTCAATTACACGAACATTATACATGGAGTACGTCAGAACTTAATCTTTTTTAATATTGTGAAGAAAAGAGCAATACCAAGTTAAAAACAAATATTTATTGACAAAACATAAAAACAGTGGTATATGTGAGAGTTTGTGTGCGTACAAATTTTCTCGTATGTAAATGAGGTTTTCCTTTTATTAAAAAAATATACTTCATTTTATTGTTTTTAATCGCGATTTTACGAAAACATCGGCGTCCGTTTTTGGTTTTAATATTTATAACAGTGTACTAGATTTACCGCTTAAAATTGGCAGGTGATACTAATGATTTAGTAATAAATACGCATGTTTCCTAGAGTTTTTATGCATTAATGAATTCATTAAAAACAGGAAAATGTTCCTGAAAAGTTTGAATAAGACTAAATTTACCGTTTGCCGTTAGTAATATGTAGAGTTGTCGTTCGTATCTCTTTCAGTGTATGACGCTACACTAAAAATGAGTTCCATTACGAAAAACTTTCAAGGTTCTTCATAATTTAGTTTTACATATGTACTTAGAACGTTTACAAATTGTGAAACTGTATATATATCGGATAATCTATGTTTTGCGATCGAAAATGATTGTTTTCGGTGTTAAGTATAGTTTACGGTTGTGAAACATAGATTATCGCGTTAACTATGGTTTACAGATGTAAAATATAGATTAACGTTGTTAACTATAGTTTACAGTCCGTTAACTATAGTTTACAAGCGATAAACCTAGTTTACCGACTGTGAAACTATGTTTTGCTCATTTTTGTAAATTTGGCGAGCCATTCATATCCATACATTTTTATTTCGGGGCAGTATCTAGTACGAAAAAATCCTTGACAAGGTAAATAAATAGAATAAATAAGACCGCGGAACATTAACTGGCAAAATTGGAAATATAAAGCTTACGTCATTTCTATCTGTTACAATCAAAACATTCAGTGATAGACAACGAAATGGGCGGGTACAATTCGACGCGGACGTTTGGAAAACATCGGATTGAAATTGCAGATCGAAATTCATTTTCAATCCACCTGTGCTGTTTTCAAAGCAAAAAGTGAATGTATGATCCAAAAATCAACTATATTTCAACTTCCAAATACATATTGTTTGAAGTTCACATTAATATATGTTTACGCTTATAATTTTAAGAACGCGAAAGAACAAACAAGACAAAGATTATTTTTCAGGAGATATTTGATTCTAGAAGGGGGGGGGGGTAAAAATTGTCGAGTCAGGTCATGGATGACAATATACCGGTATTTTATTTTTAAGATTATAAGAGTGCATGAGTTTTATACTTATTTTCACTGAAAACTGTTTGGACAACTTTATTTAAAAATTGTTCAACCCCCCCTCCAACTAATAACACTAAGATATACATACGATGAAGCGCATTGAAGTGGTAAAATTTTCCATTTGGATGAAACGTTCTGAGTCATGCTTTGACCGTCAATTATAACATTACGACACGCCAATTTCTTTAGAAGCGAGAAAGAAATGTTCGTCGTAATGTTTTAGGGCACCTCACTTTCCGCGACAAACAACATGAGTTACACTAAATTGAAGATTTTTAAATAAGAAAAAACTATATAGAGAGTCCCCGCTTTTGTAATACATGCATTGCAACGAATTTGTACATAATTATGATTTTATCATTTTTATTGGAGTATCGGTTGAACACGTGCTTACTCGGTGTTTATGCAGAAAGAACAAGTATACTTTGGTTTCTAATATGCAAGAGAAAAATTGACTGTACAAAAGTGCGGCCACGTCCGTTTTTAAGAAAATCTGTAGGCCTAGTTGGAAATATTTCGTTTTTGGATAGATGTGACTTTTCCCCCTCATTAAAATCTATGCTTTTAAAGAAATTAAATGTTGAAGTCTGAAACTGAATGTGATATTATCTAATCTATACTTTTACAGAAATTTGTTGTTTAAATCTGTATCTGAATGTTATGAAAACCACATAAACTTTTCTTCGTAAAATTTATCAAGGGACATTGCATGGAAATTAATGACGCAATACATTAAAATATGACGTCACAATGAGCCGGCATTATGTTGAATAACCAAATTCTTCAGTCTTCCATATAAAATAATAATATGATAAATTTTCAATCAATATATACAGTGAAAACAGTCAAACGATATAAGTTTACATTTATACATGTACCTCTTTTAAAACGAGCGTCTCTTTCATATATATATTGGACGTGATATTAACTATACTGTTCAAGAAAAGATTTTTTCGACGTTTTATTGAAAAGCATCATGCAGCTTTTTTAAAGTTTGATTTAGATTATACATTTATCATGGTGAATGTTGACATCAGTGCTCTCGAGACAGGTTTAAATTAAACATGCAATTCAAAGGCGAATCCAGGGCCGTTGCGCCGAGCCCCCCCCCCCCCCCCCCCCCCCCCCCCCCCCCCCCCCCCAATCCACCGTGATTTTTAAAAATTTGCTTGTATTTTGTTAAATGTTAAACAAGCATTTAATTTTTTTGTTTTGTTACTAGCATTAAACACAAACTTATCAGTAGATCTACACGTATGGTGTGAGATATTCCAAAATATTATTTTACCGCCATGGCAATGTATTCTAAAATTCCTGCAAGGTGACGATTGGTTTTCTAAATCAAAGGGGGGGGGGGACATATTATACTTAGATGTTCGTTCCACGGACCCTACCAGGAATGTGCCCCCAACCCCCATGGGACTTCAACGCAGCTCTAGACACCCTGTCCTCTATACCACCCCCTCCCCTGTTATTAAATTCCTGAATCCGCAACTGTAAATTACAAGGGATTTAGATAATGAAATAATATTATTTCGAAAAGTTTTGCATGGCTACAGTTGTGAGTGTTTCCGGCAAATTCTATGTAATTTTAAATGAAACATGATGCAATCAACTATTTATTTGTGTCTGAATAAAGATTAACAGTTCCCAATAGCAGTTAACATTTTTCTTTTCACTGACAAGAGAAGGCAAGTTTAACATATATGAATCCGCTGTATATTTAAGAAATAAAAGCAAGCATAATCGTGCACTATTTTTTGACAAGAGACATGCTTTTCCCCTTCCACTGCATACAATCGATGTATTTAGCTCGATTAGGACTTTTTCAGAATTTAATTAAGTCATTAAAAGATTTAAAAGAATTTCAACCAAAATTATCCATGAAATAATACATTAGATATGTCATAGGATAAGGATATTGATACAAATGACATTCATCAGGGCTGGGAAAGTGGGGAGGGGTGTCCAGTCCATATCACCTTAGTGAAAATGGTGCACATCAAATCTGAATTTTAAAGATGTCAACTTCCGTCTGTGATGATTATTCGTTCCGAAAAAATATGAAAAGTATTTTATCGTTACTATAGAACAAATGACGTTAAACATTGCGAAGGCCCCAGAAAATAAATGTTTCCAAAGGAAGTGCGACAGGATTGGAATTGAAATTATTATTGTCACTGAAATCTATCAAATACATGTATCTATAAACATTTACATTCAGGAGGTATTGTAAAGCATAATCAATATCTATAATGTCTATGTTTTAGCAGTTTTTGTCTCAGTAGATGTATATATATAGTCACGTAAATGACGTAATACATGTCAGCTGTTTGTGAGGTATATTTTAATTAAAAGAATTTTTCATAAAAACGACTTTCAAAAAAAAAAAAATTAATTTGTTAGAAATCCGATCTCGCTTTCTAATGGTAATCCGGGAATGACAAACCTAACTCTGTAAAAAAAAAATGCACGTAGTGACGGTGCCCACCCGACACAAAATTACATTAGTTTTCGTATATTAATAACATGCATGTAACTGCAAAAGTGTCTAAATATGTAACTTATAAAAAGGTTAATAAAGAAAAGGGACTTGAACTAAGTGTTGATATTTTTAGATTAAGTGTTTTGTTATTCTGTAGTTCCATTATTTGTATTTTGCTTCATTTAAATCGAAAAATATATAGAAGTGGGGGGGGGGGGGGGGCACTGATTATCAAGACGTACAATTATGACTACCAATAAACAAGTTTATATCAAGAATTTAATTTCAAACTAGAGACAGTCCTTTCCTTTTTTATGTTGATCTCCTCTCGACTTTGACCGTTGGTCGATCGTTTACAGCCGACATCATTGCAATGACTGCGCATTGCTTAAGTATGTCACATTATCCAGCGATGGGGTATACGATGAGAAACCGATGCTTTTTTTGATGAAAATGGCGTGGTTGCGGGCCGGGCACCACTAAAGATCGGACGGTGTCTGAGGCAATTTTGCGAATCGTTGGGGTCATCGGTAAGAAATAATTCGTGGTTAAAATTCAGCGATGTCTCTAACGATGCCTCACATCGCTCCTCATCGGCAACCCATCATTAACAAGTCTTTCAAGAAACGGCCGATGAATGGCCGAGCATCGTCCAATATCCGTTGAATTTGAGGTCATCGAGGGGTTGAGTGCTGGGCAACAGACAACGGCCGATCATCAGTCGATGTTCGATCAAACAATGTCCGTAGTCGACCGATGTACGAACAATGTTCACCAATGTATTAGCGATGTAATATACATCGGCCCATTATCCTTGAACATCGTTTTATGATAAGCAATGCATCGCTGGGCCCTTGTAAGTCTGGCCGGCAACCACGCCATTTTTATTAAAAATCGCATTGGTTGCCCATCGTATAGCCCATCACTGGATAATGTGACTTATACTTTAAGGACTACTAGTCCGATGTGGACCGATGTTTAGGCATCGCTCACACCACGGATTACCACCGATTACAACCGGTCTACTGCCACTGGCCGGGAAATGTGACCTAGGCATTAGAAAACAAAACGCACAGACCTCTAGATCTATAGCTGACATGGATAAAGTATGTAAATCATACACATAACATTTCAATGTAGTGTATT
>PRKT01001555.1:0-15013 GCA_003671525.1 Saccostrea glomerata
ACATTAGCTTCAATCATTCTGTCTTTCATATCTGGTCGATCCAGAATGGAGCGTGTTTCAGAAAACTTTGTAAAAAGTGGATACTGTCGCTTCTCATGTGTAAATAAATCCATTTTTGGATCATCCGTCAGAAAGCTGACAAGTGGGGCATGTCTTTGGTCTCTATCAATATGAAGTTTTCCAGTTAAGCTCTGATCTTGAAGCAAAGAGAAAAGATTTAAACAATCAAACTATAGTTCTAACGTGAACCTTATTACTATTTACTCCTCCAACCCTAGTCCTAAAACACATTCTGAAACAGTTTGAATCTACGCTTTTATTTTCTATTTTTTATTACAGTTCTCAAATTGATTTTTTTTATACCTATGTACATTAACATTTAGTCCAGAATAAATACCTGCATTATTGAAGCTTACCTTCTTTTCGTAAATTTGAAACTTCCGGCGAAAAATTACTGCAATTACATCCTTTGACTGGAACGATTCTCTCAAACCAACGATGACCCCCCATTTCGACCTGTAGTAAGGTGATATAAAATGTACACTGTTTTCTTTCAGGTGATTGCAAGCAAGAAGGAACATATCGCTCCCAACTATATTTTTCTCTGTTTTTGAATGGAAGAACGTATATCGGAAATTTTATTTCGTTAGAAACTTTTTCCAAACTCTTCTCAGGATCTTCGTCCTTCGATATATCAGCAACATGTACCCTACGAATAATATAACATAATTACAGAAATTAAAAGTTGCAGGACTAGCAGAAGAAAAATTACAAATTACTGCATAAGCTTTTTATGCAATATTTCTCAATAGTTGCGATCATTGCATACCATATTAACTCAAAAAAGCAGTATACTGTAAACAGTTGAAATGCTTAATCTTTGCTTATCGGATAACTAGCACATGGCTTAGACAGATAATTTTTAGACGAATACAATTTTTTTTTTCATTAGGAAAGAGAAATATACTTAACCTACCTTTATTTTACGTTATTAAAGGACAGATGATACAAAAAACTTTTGTCAAAGAATACGAAAATGAAAACTTGGGTCATGTTTAAAAGAATAAAATGAATAACTTTCACCGCGTAGTTTTTAATTTTTTATTTAAATTTGCACAAAAATGAAATTTAAAGTAAAAAAAAATATTTGTATAGATTTTTAAAGGATGGTTTCAGAAGGACACACTTTTGAACATCGAGAAGGTTTACAATTTCTTTATGTTCTAGAAATTTATTATTTGAATCATTTGCACTGACGTTAGGCCAAAAATATATACCAATCCTGGCATTCATGTTTTGTTTGTATCATTTGTCCTTAGGATTTAATTGATATGATTGACAATTTGCATTCCAAACCAACTACATCATACCGAAACTTTTCGATACATTCTTGACTTTGCGCCCCAAAGATTTCCTTGCTGAGACATTGTTCTAGTGTTCCATTTTCTATGTGGTCAATCCGCCTTCCTTCCATTTCAAGGCAGGTGCTTATTGCTGCCTGAAGTGGTGTCTTGATTGTCGGAAATGGTTGTATTTCGTCCAATTTTGTTTTAGATTCTTTGATATCTTTTAAGTGTTTGTGCGCATTATTGAGTTGTCGACCTTCTGGTGGACAGCAAATATATGGCGACTTCTCTTTGAAAAGACGAAATTAAAATGTATCAGAAATATCTATAAGTATTTATAAATATATTCTTTAAAAAATTAAAAAAAAAATACTCACTTAGCTGATTAAAGATATATTCCTCCTTCTTTCCTAAAATCAAAGGGAAGTTTCCGATCACTTTGGGTTTTTCACTTTTACATGAAATCCCGCTGTATTTCCCTATCGAATTCAAACCTTTTGTTCTCTGCATAAAAAGGGACGGTATAAAAACAGTGTCAACAGATGTACAGATGGGATGAAATATATCATGTCTGCTTCCATCAGAGACATACAACTCAATGTGGTATAAACTGGCAACGGCAAAACTGTCCCCTTTTCCAAAAATTTTCCATTCCTTTAAATGCTTCTTATGAGCTTTTGCACGATTTTGTTCTTCTAACTTTTCCTTTTTCCTTGAATCGCTTTCATCACTAGCGCGTTGAATTTCCTCCTCTTTTAGATATACGTTTGTTTTTATATCCATTAATCGGATATATACCTCCTTATAACCGGGATCTGACTGATGAGCACAAACTATTTCTCTAATAAAAAATTTGGCAGCTTTATCTGCGTAACAAACATCGCCGAGAACTTCAAAAAACGTCAAACCGTCTTCATCTTGTACATTCACGTTTGTCCCATTGCAGAGGAAATTGAAGTTAAAGTCATCTTTTAGGACGTCAAAGCTGTTGCAGAATCTTCTATCCAGGCATTGTTTATGATCTTTATTCATAACATTGAAAGGTGATGTCTCTAATGGGCGTTCTTTGGGCCAGTTTACTTCTTGGAAATATACACCACCTTCGAAAAACTTCAAAACAATGACGATGGTTTTCGGATCTTCTTCATCCTCATGAAGAAAAGGATGAATACTTATCCCTTTAAACTGTGTTGTGCCGCTTTGCAATCTAATCAAACATATGGTTTTCTGTAAGATTTCAGCAGCTGCATACACTTCTCGAAGAGTTGGAAAAAATGAAAAATCTTTTATTTGCTTAAGATCTCTCTCGAAAGCCGTGAAAGCTGTATCTCCTTTGGACACTGCATACTGTGAAGGTTTGAACAGCTGAAAATAGTTTCTTTCTTCTCGTTCAAAGTTACTTATCATTATACGGGCTTTCGTTCTCGTTTGTATTTCATTTTGTTTGTTAACTGAAATTATCTTGAACAAATCTGAAAAGGCGTTGTACTTTAGAGAGAAACCAGCCGTTAGAATGGCACTATCCTCCTCCCTCCATGATACTTTAGGTAGCATTGGATTCGGTTCAGCCATGATCAATTTAAATATTAGCTAATTAGAAATGTTCGAGAGGAAACTTCTACATGTTTTTACTTTCGTGCTGAATCTGTAAATACGAAGTAAACTTTAACACTTAATTTTATATCTCTTCACAAAGTCAAAAATGGAGTTAACTCAACTGATTAACACATGATTAAACATTATGCCAACATATCAATGCACAGATTACCAGGAAAACAGCACTTATCTTCATATGTTTACTGTGCCTCTTTTATCAACATGTGATCAATTTACTTTCGTTTTGTTTTATATCATAAATGAATCGTTCTACATTGATAATTATTTTGAAAGAAAATAATGTTTCTATGGTAATCATGTATATTTTTTTCTTTAAAATATTAATATTTAGCAATACACAAAAAAGATTGAATGTGTCAAAAAATTACTTTTTCGCATGGTTTTTAAAAAAAGAGGAAATATGTGAAAAAAAGGTTTTTATATGATTGTCTATTAAGATTTATTTACGAAAGAAGTATACGAAGTAAATGGTATTGCTGCTGAGAGAAAAAAGAGAGAGAGATTAAAAATTATTTCGCTCATTTAAAGTGGAATTTTATAATGGTTCATTTTGTGGCAAGTTTCTCCAAATTAACTCCTTTAAATTACTTTTAAATCCTTATCATGACGATAATGAAGTGTCTCTTTTCTTGCCCCGACCCATCCCATAGCCTTTTATTTGAACAAACTTGATGATTTTTAACAAAACTCACTCTAAATAGTTTAATTTAATATACAGTCATCGTATATCATTGAGAAAGCCAAATTTCAGTTCCCCGAGGCCAGGATTATTTCTCGAGGCGGAGCCGAGGGAAGTAATCCTGGTCGAGAAAAACTGGAATCTTGCTTACTCCCAGAATGATGTACTTTTATAAATAACGGTAACCGTTTTATTAATCGATACACAAGTTATAAATAAGGATTATGAATGAATCGCACTTAGCCTCTGGTCCGGAGCAGGGATTGCTCTTTTGACCAACACGTGGGGATTAGCTCATTGGACTAACGCCAGGGCATTCACTGTGATTTCTAGTGAATTATTCAAATTTTACTAACTAATTATTTTATAGGAAAAATCAGTAGAGGTAAAATAAATTGTCTTAATTTTTCTTTATAAAGAAGAAAATGAAATTACGAAAAGTGAATGATGTACCACATAGCAACAACAAGGAGGAGGCCAGACAACGGACAATTCTGATAAAAAAGAGATCATTTGTGCATTAGGTGCTCGTGAGCGAAAATAAGATAGATAACAAGTAGGGGATGGCGTGATCATGTTATCTTCAATATTCCCAACTAGGGAGTACTGTGAAATAAATGAACATCAGGTGATAGTTTTTTTTTCTTACAATGAAATATATGGAGATAACGTACATTAGACAGGCGCTTAAACATACAAAATAGGAGCAGAGCAAACATTAAGCTCCAACACAGAAAAGGTGGGATCAGGTGACAAGGAGGAGTGAGCATCTCTTGTCCATTGGTCACATCCACTGTGTGTTCCTTTTCATTATCGGGATATAACGAAAATTCGTCAATAATTCAGTGTGTAAATAATGGCCAAACAATTTTACAACAATACCGTCAATCATAAACACAACTGCAAGTCTTATCATTTAACAGGGTTAAAGTAATTTTTTTAAGGATTAACGCAATCATTTAATTTATGTCATCGAAAAATATGTTATGCACAATCAAGTATAAAATCAAATTATTGAAATATGCAATTACATGTACTTGTATTTACCACTAGTAGAATTCAGAATATCCGATTCTCAGCCAGGAAGGATAACTCCATATGTAATATATTATCTAAAAAGCATCAATAATAGGCTTGAAAATGAAAACTTTTCAATCAACAATTTCCATTTTATTCATCTTTATATGAAATAATCCTGATCGAGAAAAACTTGAATCTTCCTTACTCCCAGAATGATGTACTTTTAACTGTTTTAATAATCATGATAATCGATACAAAAGTTATAAATAAGGATTATGAATGATTCGGAATTAGCTTCTGGAGCAGGGATTTGCTCACTTGATCAACACTTGGGGATTAATTAGTCTATTAACGTACTATACCGAAACAAGAGTAAAATCTAGAGGATTACGAATAACCAGGAATAAGCTTCCGAAGCTGGGATTAGCTCATCGGACTAACGCCTTGGGATAAGTCCATTAACTGTGATTTCTAGTGAATTATTCAAACTTTACTATCTAATATAATATAGGAAAAATCAGTAGAGGTATTATAAATTGCCTTAATTCTTCTTTATAAAGAAGAAAATGAAATTACGAAAAGTGATGTGTATATATATATTTCAAAATTAGTTTAAAATTCAAGATAAATATGTTTTAAATTGTTTTAAATAACGTTTATATCTTAATTTAAACAATATTTTTTTGTGTATAAACATAACTGTTGTGACTTTTATGTCACATCTTGTGGCCCACTTCGTTTTGATGTTTCCATCTTTTTCTTGTGATGCCTTGTTTGCCTTGTTTAGTATGTACTTTTATTTATGTCTTCTAATGGTTGGCAAGCTCACCGCAGCTTGTTTTGTTAAATTTGTTCAAATCATGTAAAATGCAATGTTAGAGATGAAAAATGTCAATTATTTAAATGACGGTATAAATGTAAACAATTTAACAAACAAGAAATGAATCAGAATCACAAGCCATGATTGTAAGTAACGTAAAATATGATAATGTCTGATCCCCCAAAAGACAACTGGAAGAAATAGTACGTATAAAACAAGACAAACAAAGCATCTCAAGAAAAAGCTAGTAAAAAGATGGCACATCAAATCAAATTGGGCCACAAGATGTGATATGCAGTTCAAGATCCGGATTAGGGAACCTTAAAACTGTTGAAGCTTTGGACTGATATAATTTCAGTTGCAAGTAACATATCACTTAGGTTCATTTTAAAATGTACTTCAATGCTCATTTATCGTTTAAAGTTAGGGACCTTTGTTTAACCATACAATTATGAGCTGGCTTTTCCGAGGGTATCTGCACCGATTTTGCCATTTCCAAATTTGTATCTTCCTAAGGCTTCAGTGTATGTATATCAAAACAAGGGATACTTGTTTTTATTACTGAATAAGCTTACACAGGTAAATTTTATAGATTGGAAGACATTTTTTTTTCTTTCAAAATATACATCAATAAGATGTAAAAGCAATATAATTACCCTGTAATCTTGTTTGCTGATGTCTAATGAAATTGATTCAATTTGTTATTATTAATTGTGCTAGGATCGCTTGTGGGAGAGCAAGGTAAAAACAGATCAACATACGTTTTACTTTTCGGGGCAACGTTGATCAGAGCAGATTGGACCTACATATATAACGTGCTTGCTGCACCTATAAGAGATCGACTCTAGTGATTTGAGTGGTATTAATGCTCAAAACTACAGTGGTGGGGCATCCTATTTATTCGCTAGTTTTTTACATTATCAACTAGTGGCAGCAATGCTGCGATTAAGCGTGTAGATGCGGATCTTATGCTATTTGTTAGATTTCACCCTACTTGAGTCAATATTTGTTAAACTTTTTAGTGTAATCATTGACATTAGATTCCTTGCATATGGCACAGCTCTACAAGGCTCTCTGGGCTATTAAGAGCCATGTTCTCTCTACACTGGGCTGCTAGCATGTAGCAAATTTGCTCCTTGCATATTCCTCATTAGGTATCTGCAACTTTAAAATAAAATTATATGAAAGTTTTACGGTGTCATTTGTAGAAAGGATGCCACAAGTCAACCACTGAGTAGTAAACAAAGTTATACGTTATGATCCTCATAAAAAATAAATACAACAGCCCTAAACAGAAAGAATAAACTTCCTTCTATATACGAGGGCTGAAGCTATTCAATAAATAATGTCCTCGGTGCTCAGAAAGAAGCAAACGACGCTTTTCAATGATCTAGTCTTCATGATTTTACTTATTAATCTCTTTTAATTCAAACACATGTCTGTAACATTTTTTATCCAATTTCTGATTGTTTTTAAAACTCATTTTTTGGTGGTGACCCTTAGTATACTGGAAAATAGCAGATCCAATGATTTCCCGGTCTTGTTTTTTTTTCCCTCAGAAAGGTGTTTTTTTTCAAGTTTGGAAATAGAAACAAGTCAAAAGGTCAAAGATCTGGCAATTATTGTTAATGTGAAAACATTAACTTTATGTTTATCCCAAAAACTCATTTACTCTTAAGAGCATGCGGGTTTGGACGCTGTCATGAAGAAATTCAGTGTAGTCTATTTCTGATTCTGGGTCCTTCCTCTATTAAACCTTTCGATTTTTTTTTTCAAAAAATTGCTTTCCAGACTCCTCCAGATATTAAACTGTCTCCCCGAATACGAATTTGAATAACAATACCACTAATAGTTAAGAAAATTGCATATAAATCTGTCTTTGTGCTCTTGCATACCTTTGCTCTTATCAAGTACATCTTATGGTAAATTTTGTTTTGATGATCTTAAGCCATAGATTCATGTTCCAATATCTGTTTGAATATAAAGCAAACGTGGATAACTACAATTACTGATATGTTAAAATAATTGTTAAGACTTTCGTACACGTTGTCTTTTTCACTCATTTTTCAAAATATAGGGTGACCTTTGAGTACCAAGCTTTCTTAAGAACAGTGTTAACTACTCCCGATATGATGTCTACCAAATTTGCTATGTGTCTTAAAGTCAATCATACATCATCAAATATCATTTGTTGAAATTTGACAAACAATACATAAGTTGTAATAATTTTTGTTGGCAAGGAGGGTACCTATTTTTGATGCCCATTATATAATTTTTTATCATTGAAATCCACCTCCTCATTTTTTTATAAAACAGGCATTGGTTTCTCTCTAAATGACACATATTTCAATGAATATTTCTTTGGGATTTTTAACAAGTTTTACAGCAGCTTTAATATAGCCTTTATTTTCACTCTAGTTTACTGATTCTTTACCATTCATTTATAATGCAGTGTCTCGAAAAGCCCTTGTTTCCCAGCTTCTGACGATGAAACTATGTGATGAAAAGTGTTTTTTACAGCTAACAATTTGAAAAAAAATATCAAGCTCGTAGCTGCAAGAATAATATGGTGTATAGATTTAAGAAATATTTTTAATATTACGGTTTGTTAACTAATTACTTTAAGATTTCCGTGTTATTTTATTTGATTAAACTTAACATTTGTACCAATCAATCATGTCAAATGACCATGAGTCAGGCATATTAATCAACATATTTATATATAATATGATGACACAGATTAAAAAAGTATCTTTATGTTACAATAAATTCTCTTTTATCAATATCTTATCAGACACGTTTACTTGCTGTATGTGATTTTTACTTAGAAAAATCTATTTATAGATTTCCTCGAACCAATGATAAAATTTGCTGACATTTATTTATATATTGTTTTGACTTTGACCATAAGTGCTTACATTATAGATGCGTGAACTGATAAATCATACTTTGTACGGACAGTCAAACATGATATAATTATTTCATTTAAAAAAAAACATTGCTCAGGCGAAATTGCCTGAAATAATTCTAACTTAGAATATAGAAATAAACAATGCTGTGATATGCTATATTGATTGTGTAACTTTCTTGAATGTATTTTTTTAAAAAAATCACATGAAAACACCCGTCTGTCATTCAGTTAACTGAAGGGTGACTGAAAGCTAATACAAAGTTGACGAAAAGGCAGAGCTGTGTCATTAAGCAACTTTTCTTCCCTTGCATTGACGGTTCAGTTGACTTGGGGTCCATTTTCCTCCTGTGATAAACCAGTGGAATGCATGGAGCTCGAGGTAACGAACAGCATACAATTCAAGCTCAAAACTCCAATAAACAATACAAAATTGGAGCAGAGCATGTTTACACAGACCTCCGAAACATCAGTGGTCATCCAAAACAAAAGCGGTGGGATCAAAGTGATCCAAACTTTTAAGAAATATAACCTATAAATATTTATCAGAAATTTCCTTAAATACTTAATCATGTTAATTTGAGGTTGATTATAGATGTCAATATTTTTAGCCTTTATTCCTCGTTATGGATATCATACATTTACTAATTTTCGTATATTAATCTTTTGATAAATAGTTAAAATACTTAATTGTTACATAATGCTACTGGTTAACCGATTAATGTTATTTAAAAAAAATCATACACAGGGTCGGAGACCGACACACAGAAGGGAGACGTAGGGGGGCATCAATCACGTGTATTTATGAAATCATAGGCATATAAAGATAGCAAATATCCGATTAATGGCTTAATGATGATTATAAAGCCATTGACCTGCCTGGTAACTTTTTTTTCATAAAAGCTTTCCGTGTGTATGCAAATGATCACTCAAATCAATTATTTGGTCATCTACCAAAACCGACATATTAGACGGCTTTTCTGGAATATTATGCTAGTGATTAACGAAACTGCCTAGACTTAACGGTGCAAATTTCATGAATCTTCGACTAAGACGGTATTACCGAGGGCGAGTCTAATTATTACTACCCTAGAAATTTCTATTTTTTTCGTTAATTAATCATTACTATTATGTTTATTGTTTTAAGATTAAAAAAATCGAATGCTAACAACCCTGAATTCATCTCAAAAGTTGTAAATTTTTACTATTGGGCCCTATGGGAATTTGTCGGAAAAGCGTCAAATTATCACATTTTCCCCATATGTATTTGTATTTCTGCTCTAGAGGTTTATTCTTCAGTCAAGTAGATGAAAGTGTTTGTAAAAAGTCACGAAATTGTGAAATTTCAAAAAAGTTGACCATCTGGGTTGGTCTAGGTCTTAGTTACAAAGTTTATTTTTTGATGCCCAATACCTTTAAAATTGCCATATTGTATATATATATATATATATACATATTGGTGCAGTTGAATGATCGACACAGAAAATATTTGTGGTAAGTAATCGCAGTATTTAGATTGCTGCTATGTTTCTTCTGATGTTCTGACATTTTTTAGTATAATATCCAGGGACGTCTACGAAGATATAAGTGAGTCAAATGTCATTCTTCAGCGTCATGCATTGCTTACGAAATTGGAAAACAGTGACGTCGTTAGACTCATTTCAGCGTTTTTTCCCAAATTATTATCGTTAATTTATATTTTCAGATCATTAGGCGTATTTTATGAAGTTAATTTTATATTTAAATCACACTATTTAAGAAAGGTGTACTGTTGCACTTATAAATGCTTGAAATTAAAAGTCTGCGCAAAAGTCATGCGCCAATATGTGAATTATTTAAAAGAAATATTAAAACAAATAAAATGCAGATTCTATTTACTCAACAACACTTTCCAGAATCTAGGATGTCAAAACAGCTTATAACATTTATTGTTTTGATTTTGACTAGAGCATGCCTTTGAAATATTTAAATTTGTTTAATACCTACATGCAGTATATAGGTTAAATCCTTTTATCAAATATTTATAAGATTAAAAAACCAGAGTCAGTGCAATGTAGAGTCTATTGTAACGTGCAACGCGGCCGAGCTTGGTGTTTGGTGATAAGTCTTGTATCACCGAGGCGTTACACTCAGATTCGTTATAGTAGTAGCAGTAGTAGTAGATTTATTCAGGTAAAAAAATCAATGTATGATACAGGGTGGTACAAATATAAATAATGTATAAAATGAAAAAACCTAATCACAGTAATAAAATTTCAAAAATAAATATAAACTTCTAAATACAGGTGTCCTTTTCTGAATGTTTAAAATATAAAATAATTTATGACATTTATAAATTTTAAGTTGAATAAAAATATATGCATAATAATCATCGTGATATAATGACATTAATTAATAAACCTAAGGATAACCCATGAAAGCAAAATTGCTTATTTCCAATGGGGTCCTTATTATAAATAAATAAGTGAATAAATAAAACAAAAAACTAACTAAACAACAAAATTATAATTAGTAAGAGGATGTAGGCAAGATTTTGGCAGATACATTAATCAAGGCACCTCATTCAAATAGGACAGGTATTAAAAAACCCTGTATCAAATTTGAAAATAAATTACACAAAGCATTTAAAATAAAACAATATATTCATAGTTGTTAAAAATCAAAAATATATAAACAAATTCTCTTCAAGCTTTTAAAATCCTCCATTAGATGCTTTTTTAACGCAGTTCTTCAAAGTTTCTTTACATTCTAAATTCTTAATAAAAAGTGGCAAGTCATTTCAATCCTTGATGGCATTGTAATAAAAAGTCTGATCTTGGCAATATCTAATCGATGGCAATTAGAGGATCTGGTATTAGAGTAATTATTACTTAAACTTGTAAAATTTGTTTCAAGATAAACAGGAGCTTTCTTATGAACAATATTAAAAACATGATTCAGTCTCATCTGCTTCACTCTCCTGTTCACATTCAACATATTAATAGAATCAAAAATACTATAATTGATGGAATGCATCGGGGATAAATCCAATATAAATCGAATGACCTTATTTTGGCAAATTTGTAATTTACGTTTCATAGCTTTTGACAGTCTAGAATACCAAGAGCTACATGAATAATCTAAGTGACAGAGGATAAAAGCTGTACATAATGAGAATTTGCTCTTTTGATCCAAAAATCTTGCTTGTCTATACAAAAATTATAATCTACAGTTCACCTTTAGAACAAGAGAAGATACAATATTTTCACCAGATAATTTGGAATCAATGTACAAACCAAGATATTTTACTTGTTGAGAAGCTTTAATGACATGCTCTTTACACACAATGAAAAAATCATCAACTTTACTGAGTTTTCGTTTCGGACCAAATAACATACACTCTGTTTTGCCTAGGTGTAATGATAATTTGTTGTCAACCAACCAGTCTTAACAAGATTCAAGTGTTTTACTGAGTTTCGTAGCTATATAATCGGTACATTTGTGAGAAAAGAGTATGGCACTATCGTCTGCATATAAAATCAATTTACAGTCATTACCAATACTCAAAGACATGTCATTTACATAAATCAAAAACAAAAGTGGGCCTAAGATACTGCCATGAGGTACACCACATAAAACATAACCAGCACTTGATGTGGCACCATTTACACAGACAAATTGTTTTCTATCATATAAGTACGATTTGAACCATCTCAAAGAATTGACCCCTACGGTTTCTAACTTTTTACATAGTATGGAATGGTCGACAGTGTCGAAAGCTTTTTGTAAGTCAAGCATGACCATGCCGGTGAACAGACCCTTAGCATTGTTGTCTCTAATGTGATCGAGAAGATGAATTAAACAAGTATCAGTTGAATATTTGTCTCTGAATCCAGATTGAAACTCAAATAAAAGGTTGTTTTCGCTTAAAAAATTTGAAAGTTGTACATGAACACTCTTTTCCAGAATTTTTCACACAGTGCTAAGAATACTAACCGGCCTGTAGTTTCCAACTTCAAGGGGACTTCCCTTTTTGTACAATGGTTTAACACGTGCAATTTTCATGCCCTCTGGTAACTCCCCTGAAGTTATAGACAAATTTATTATAAAAGTAATTGGAATCTTTAAAATATGTGCACCATCCTTGATGAATCTTGCTGCATGGTAAATCATCAAGACCTGTACTTTTTGATGTGTTTAGAGAAATCATTTCCTTATAAATATAATCCTCAGTCACCGTTGCTAATATAAATTTAGATCTTTTCACATTTCTCCGTGAATAAAAAGACTTAAAACATTGACTGCTGACGGAAAAAAATGTTTGTACATGCTGGTAGTTTGGACACTAGACTTGAAGCTACATTGGTAAAAAAAGACACAAAGCTATCAACTATCTTCTGTGGGCTATGACAGATGCTATTTTCTAATTTCAAACAAAGTTTTTATTTACCTTTTTTATTTTTCAAACCTAGATCTTTAATGCATTGCCAAAGTTTCTTAGGATTTTTCTTATTTTCCTCTATTTTATCTTTAAAATATTCAGATTTTGCCCTATGTATTTCTCTTTGAACAATGTTGCGAGTTTTACAATAATTCTTGTAGTCGTCTTCTTTCTTTGACATGTTAAAACAATATAGAAGATGATCTCTTTGGCGAATTAAATCTAAAATTTTAGAATCCATCCACTCCTCTGTTCTGTTTTATTTCAAACTTCCTTTATAGGTGCAACATTGTCTAAAACTGACAAGAAAATTTTCTGGAAAGCATTCCATGCAGTATTAACACACTCTGTATTGAAACATTCAGACCAATTCACTTCTGCCAGCTGTTGCAGAAAGTCGTCCACAGAATAGTTTCTCAATGATCGTATACGGACAGTATTATGCGTGTTAAAAACACCTCGACTTATTTTCCGTGACGCATAGGTAAGTAGCTGGTCGCTTAAACCAACTGAGATGGTTCCTGACTGAATGACATTTTCAGGTGAGTTACACAGTATATGATCAATAACAGTGCTGGTGTTTGATGCAATTCTAGTAGGACTGTTGATCAGCTGCTTAAGGTTAACCTGTTAACTCAGGTTTTTGTTGACCAAATAAAATAAAATCAAATATATACAAATACGATAAAGTAATGAGTACAGTCCACTAATTGTTTTCCCATAGGCGACAATGTTAACGTTTCATCTCATAGCGATGTCCCTAATTTTCGTTCAGAAATGAGTGACCCCTCAAATCAAAGCACATCAACTTGTCTTTCCTTGGTTAAAATCTCGAGGTGGCATGTCACATTTGTTTTCCAGCAAAATGCGTCTGTCTGCGGGAACCTCTAAAAATGAAAGTAAAAGTAGGGGAATTTCAGAGTTCTCACTGGCGTTATAATGCACAAAATAATTCCGCTGATCTTCTTCATAAATTACATTTGCCAAGCTTTTTTGGTAGGAAAGATATTCCTTATCAACAAGTGTGAGGCTCGGTTCAGTACATCTGCCCAATTTTTTTTATGCTAGTCTGCAAATTAAGGAACTTGTATAATTTTTTCTGCACTACTTTCTTCTCCTACCGATTCTAAAAATAATTAGTGGGATGTACCCAATATGAAAAAGCATTTTTTTGATTTGACAATATTTTACACAGTTTGTCAATCTTAAGCATAAGAAGAGGCTTCATGCCAAGTTTCATGAAAATTCAACCATTAATTAAGATTTTACAGCTTTTACAGTTCTATGTGTAACATCCTTAAAAAATGCTCTAATCTAGCCAAAACTGCACCTAAGTTTTAAGTCAAATTTTAGCCTATTAACACATTTATACTTTTCTTATTCACCTTCATATCTTTAAATACATATAGTAAAATCATAATCAAGCACTTAATTGGGTCAATTTTACTTATTTTAAAAAATGAATCTATTTCCGCACAAAATATGACCATTTTTCATCCTATTATTCATAGTTTCTCCAGAAATGACCAAAAAATGAAGTTAACAAATACCCCGAAAGTAGTAAAATAAGAAAGTACTGATTATTTCCTGTCCATAGATGTATCATTCATGAAATTTGGTCTATGAATAAAAAAGTTATAAGCCTTTACACTCATATATAGAATCATTTGTTTCAAAGCAATTTTTATGCCAATGTAAATTTACTCATCTATGACGTCACAATGACATCATAATAATGGATAGCTCAATACATGTGTATCATCACTTTTCCCGTACTTTTCATTTAAGACAAAATCAGTGCTAATATATTCATGTTAACAATAAAAAATATAATTTTAAGGTTTTGCAGATTAAATAAATAATCTACTAAAATTGTTTTGTTTCCATGGTAACCAGTTTGTAATTTGGTGGAAAATGAGACAAAGTTTTGAATTTCCAAACAAATCGCTTAATTTGGACAGTCAAATATTTATGAAATTTCAATTCTTATATCCGTGTAATCTTAAAAATGCATAATTTACAAAACAATGATGTATATCTAATTAATATGAAATTCTTAAATAAGAAAAGAAAATCAATATGAGCTGCAAATTGTATATAGCAGTGTATGTACAGATTAGTTATAGATTAATACTTTCACATTCAAATCACCTATTTAATATGTACACTGTACATTTCCTCACCCCCAACCCCCCCACCCCTA
>PRKT01001555.1:15488-30718 GCA_003671525.1 Saccostrea glomerata
AACAATTGAAAATATTAGAAAACACCAACTTTGAAATAAATTCAAGATTTATGACATCTTTCACTTACTTATAGGCTTCCCAATATGGGTACAGTCCACTAATTGTTTTCCCATAGGCGACAATGTTAACGTTTCGTCTCATAGCGATGTCCCTAATTTTCGTTCAGAAATGAGTGACCCCTCAAATCAAAGCACATCAACTTGTCTTTCCTTGGTTAAAATCTCGAGGTGGCATGTCAGATTCGTTTTCCGGCAAAATGCGTCTGTCTGCGGGAACCTCTAAAAATGAAAGTGAAAGTAGGGGAATTTCAGAGTTCTCACTGGCGTTATAATGCACAAAATAATTCGGCTGATCTTCTTCATAAATTACATTTGCCAAGCTTTTTTGGTAGGAAAGATATTCCTTATCAACAAGTGTGAGGCTCGGTTCAGTACATCTGCCCAATTTTTTTTATGCTAGTCTGCAAATTAAGGAATTTGTAATTTTTTCTGCACTACTTTCTTCTCCTACCGATTCTAAAAATAATTAGTGGGATGTACCCTAATACAATGGATCTCTTCTTGATTGGACAACCACTAACTGTGGTCAACGGGTGTCTCCCGCAATGAATTTCTCTGGTCCTGCCACTCTAAATGTACTGCTGCATCTTGGCACTTCCCCCACTTCTGTGGTATGCGACCTCTCTCTCCATCAGCCTACTGCCTTATACAGGTCTTACGTATTAGCTAATATTGGTGACCCCTCACTGCCTATTCCCCGAAAACTGTGTGCCTTATTCAGGTCATATCACAAGTTCAAGAGAATAGACAGTCAAGCCTCAACAAGCTTGTCACCAGAGAGGTATCCTGAGATTCTGTAACACGGCATGTGCTACCTCAGTGCAGTCCCAGTACAAAGGCAGTTTCATACTACTTGTATGATCTGAGAATTAATATTTTTTAGTGTTTAAGAGTTTATATAAGAACGTAGGTCGAACGTTAAAACGAAACAAATCATAAAACCAATTTCCGTTTCACTGTGTAATTTAACAGTACGACATTAATCTCTGGACACGACATAGTCCAGACTTTTTACTTTCATTTCTAATTATGATATCCAAAATATTTTTTATATCACTTGGTGGGATTTCTTATCAGTATTCCAGGGTCTAATGTTGAACTTACAAACATCTCTACTTCTTAAGATATGAAGTCCTAAAACTCAGAATCCTATGGGAGAATGATGGGATTTTCAGTCCCACCAACTATCCCACCATTCTCCCATGGGAGAAAAAATGTCAGATGGGAAAGTTCAACATGAGACCCATGCGCTACAAGGATATATTCAGTTTTAAAAATTTCTATTCGTGCAGATCAATATTCCATAATTTTTTTTTTCAGTTTTCGTTTGTTTGCTTGTTTGTTTTTTATTTAATGTTCCTCGTGATAATTCACCTACTTGGAGACGCCGCCTTACCCTGTATTCATGCATTAACACACAATTAATCTGAAAACTAAAAAAAATACGTTTTAATTACCTTTGTTAGGAAAGAAACCATTTATTACATAACAGGTATTAAAACAAGAGTCGACAATACTGCAGATTACATCATTTTTAACATTTGATAGCATAAAATATGCGGTCATCTATAAAGTCTGATGTGTCTACTTGAAATTGTATAGAAAAACTATTAAATGTTCAATAAGACACTTTTATTGCTACGAAAAAGCACGTTATTACATTTTGCGTTGATCTCGATGCAAAATGTAATAACGCAAAATGTAATAATCTAATAATCATGTTATTACATTTTACATTATTACATTTTGCATTGATCTCGACGCAAAATGTAATAACGCAAAATGTGATAATCGAGGATTATTACATTTCGCGTTGTTATTACATTTCGCGTTGTAACACTGCAAACTAAAGATTTCTGCTTCTAAGGTATTATTCTGCAGTTAGAGTGATCTGCCCTTAGATATAAAGTCTAAAAAGAAATAAAAATTTACAATATATCACTCAATTTGTAATTTAAAAATATAGTTTTATCCTTATTAAAGATATGTATGCCGTGTTAAACAGTATTTTTGCACAGCTGAAACCAAACAAAAATTTCTAAAGTACAATGTATGATAAGCTATCCGAAATGAAGCTTTCTTGCAAATTCGACGATATATTATTCGGTATTAACAAAGAACTAGTTGGGAAAAGAACACGATATTCTAATGCATGTTTATAAAGAATTGACGTTTATGCTGGATTTGCGCATGTGCGCGGGAAAAGCATCGCGAGAATTACAAGATCGAGGAATCTATTTTCTGTGACGTCGGAAAAAATTTACATGTACGTGACTGACAAATCAACCGATCAGCTCAATGAGTTGCATTTAATACATGTATAGGGTACTACATACAATTTACATGGCCTGGATATCGACTATCTGAAAAATAATCCCCCTTCGTGTTCATGTTCTTCTTCGCCCTATAACTATAGTCCTGCTGGACACGTTATTACAGGTGACGTAAAAATAGTTCGTAATGAGGACCTTAGATCACTTATTTTAAAAGGTCCTAAATATAGGGAACCCCGATCCTTCAACTGGCGTAGGAATTTCATAAATATTATGGATTCTGTTGAAAATTACGCCAGACGATGGGCTAGATATGAAAAAGAAGACATTGACACCTTGTCAGAATGGATTAAATGTATCAGATCCATGTTAAAGTCACGTATTAAAAGATTGAGGGGCAAAATGAAAACCATCTATCCTTCTGTGTTCAATAAACCAGAAGTGAAAAAAGAATTAGATAGATTACACGATCAGTACGTACTGGTTCCTGCCGACAAAGCAGGTAACAACATTGTCTTCGTTTGTAAGGCTCATTATATAAATTGCATTCTAGAAGAACTTGGATTTAATTCTACAAGTGGTAATCCTACTTATACATATACTTCTCTTTCTAAGGAAGAAATTCTTCAAAATCACCTGTCAGTTTTGAATACTTTTAATATTCCACAGAGCCAAAATGAATTTGAACTACCTTATATATATTGGATTCCGAAACTTCATAAGAATCCTTACAAACAAAGATACATTGCAGGTTCCAGTAAATGTTCAACCAAGCCTCTTTCGTTACTTCTCACTAAAATATTGACAGTAGTGAAGGAAAAACTTCAAGAGTACTGTACAACTATATATTCAAGAAGTGGTGTAAATCAGATGTGGATACTTAAAAATTCTAAAGAACTTTTGGACAATTTGAAATCACAAGACTTTACAAAAATCAACAGCATAAAAACTTACGACTTTTCAACTTTATACACAACAATTCCCCACGACAAATTAAAATCCAGGCTTTTTGATATCATTGACAGCTGCTTCTTCAACAAAAATGGAACTCGTAAGTTTACTTACCTCGTCATTGGTCATTTGAAAAATTATTTTGTTAAAACAGATTCTGATTGCACACATAAGTACTCTGAAGTTGACATCAAGAAGATGCTTGAGTTTCTGATTGACAATATCTATGTGGTTTTTGGAGACCAGGTATTCCAACAATCTATTGGAATTCCCATGGGTACAAATTGCGCTCCGTTATTAGCAGACTTATTTTTATATTCATATGAAGCAGAATTTATGCAAAATCTTTTGCGTGAAAAGAAGAAAACACTTGCTGTGGCCTTCAACTCGACATTTAGATATATCGACGACGTATTGTCAATTAATAATGATAATTTCCATTCCTACGTCGACACGATATATCCTGGTGAGCTTGAGATAAAAGATACCACAGAGTCCGACACTTCTGCTTCATACTTGGATATTTTACTTGAAAAAGACACTAATGGTAATCTAACAACCAAGCTATATGATAAACGTGATGACTTTAACTTTTCTATCGTCAACTTCCCTTACTTATGCAGCAATATACCTTCATCACCTGCATACGGAGTATATATATCTCAGTTGATTCGATACGCAAGAGCATGCTCTACGTATGAACAATTTCTTAAACGAGGTAAATTATTGACAAGCAAGTTGATGAAACAAGAATATCAACAGTCTCGTTTAATGTCATCATTTCGTAAATCCTATGGTCGATACAATGACCTTGTCAGCAAATACAATTTATCATTGAATGAAATGCTGACTGACGTTTTTCATACCAATTGTTAGTCCATTACTTATAAACTGAATTGACGACGGATTTTTTCCGTTATTTCCTGATTATGACAACGAGCACACGGCGGGTGTGACCGGTAAGACTGCGCATTGTATATATTTGCAGCATCTCAAGGCTATCCGTTTTTATCACGGGTACGAGCCTGCGGGGGTTCACAGGCAGTGACCTCCTTTGTACGTTACAGTAGCATTGATAAATAAATCTCATTAGTTTGCGGAAAAATGTACATATTATTTAATCACTTTTTTAAATCATTTGTGTGGGTTTTTCATCTGACAAAGACTTCTGAAAAATATTTACAAATTTAGGGTGAAAAAATTGAGTACGTTTGCAATTTTTATAAAAACATGGACTTATCTTTCATACGTCAGGTAATAAAAAATAATTTATTCTTGAGTAGTATTGCTTAATGCTGATCACTTAATAAAGTCTATAAACGACGATGTTTAAAGAAGTAATTTTGTGATTTTCTGAAATTCTCTTTATGACAAGTACCCGTAAAATGACTGAAAATGTATAGTCGCAGTATGTAATTACCATTCCAATTCTACAATACATTTAACTTCAAGGAAACATGTCATGTGTTATTAACTGATTGATAGGTAAGTGCCATTTTATCAATTTTTAAAAAATTGAAAATCTTGTGACAGACTTTCCAACATAGGTTCTATATTAAATGGAATTGTGCGTACCACCTTACATATGTCGCATTGTGGTAAATTTATCGTAGAACTACGGGTAATTTACTTTTCAATAAAAATTTACACACTGTTTTTAGATTTACCAATATCAAATTTGATTTATTTTTAAAACATTAAAACGAAAAGAAGTGGAATGAAATGCTTTCACTTGAAAAGTATTATGTAAATGTATTTTTATGCTTTATACAAAATAATAATCATCGATTTTCGTTAAAAGAAATTTTATGTAACATGTATTTAAGGTAAGTCACACCTGAAATTTTTTATATCAAGGATTTTTTGAGAAGTATATTTTGGATAAGTACTCATAAAGTGTAACTCAAAATCGCAGAGAAAATAGGGGGTCAGTGTGCATCCTACTGATCTACGGTACAATTGAGTTGACCTTTTTGCACTTAAATTTCATCTCCTTGGTTAATTACATTAACCCTCATTATATTTTATTAGGTGTAAACATGGCAATAAATATAATGTTATTTTACGTAAAATAGTTTGAATAATATTTATCATTAAACAAATCTTGCAAATTAATGCGCGTAAATTATTGTGTGACCTTTTTGCACTAAAAAATAACATATTTGGGGTATTAAAAAACTTCATAGGCAGTAAAAAATTTCTTATATCAAACTTTTTACGACTTAAGTGCTGATCAGTCAAAAGTATCGAGTAGTTTAAAATAATGAAAGAAAAAGGTGGGGTCAGTGATGTTAATTTTGAAATATTTGTCAAAATATGCGATTTTCAGGCAAAAAATGGTGTAAATTTGATCGTTACTTCTTTAATATCTTTTCATTTTTTGGAAAAGTTTGTTGAGTGAAGGTGTAAAACAGTCTAAAAATATAGATTAAGACCTATATTAAATATTTTTAGCAATATCAAAACGGAAAATATTCTCCGAGTAAAATTATTTGAGGCTAAATTTCCATTACATTAAATTTTATAAATGTGCCGATTTGCAGAATTTTCTGCTAAATATCCTTACACCAAAAGAAATAGTCCCTCATAAATCTTGCTTCTTTGTAGATTTTTGAGCAGTTTTTTCGTTGAATGTTAAAACATTTACATTGTTGAATTTAAATATGTTATAAAAATCGAATTTTAATAAGTAGTTTTGAAGAAAAAGCTTCTGCGTAAACTTTTCTAAAAAGCTGACGAGTGACATACCTTAAGACCATTATTTCTTACAGTTTATACGTATAATTTGAGAGTATACATGTTTGCAACTTTCATTTCAACCAGGAAGAAACTCCCCGAATTCCCATTTACTATTTATACGCCCTGGTAAGTATAACTTTTTATAGAGGTTGAACACATTGATCGGCTACTCTCTTGATTTATGATAGAATGGTACAGTGTATTTGATACAATATTTTTTTAAGGGAATCAAGTTAAAAGGTAGATCTTGATCTTATTTCATTTCAAATGAATACAGATATTGTCTTTTAACGCAAGATTCTATAAAATTCATGGCCACTTAAGTTTGTTATTAAATATAATTGACCTAGATAAGTGTTATTGTGTACAAAATATTTGTTACGATAGTACAAATCAGAAACGGGTGATTTTTGTTATCGTAATTTATTATTATTTTTTTGTGTGGTAAAAATCAATGTGCTAAAATGTCAGAGATAAAGCACATAACAGAGGGTAAAATTTCAGATCGTAATCATTTTGGATTGAATTTGGCGCAGTGGTTAGAGCGTCTGCTCCAGAGTCACGAAGTAAGGAGCACGAACCACCCCCCCCCCCCCAATGCTTAATGGCCCTAAGTACCAAGGAAAAATTTACAGAACTCAACCGGCAAGTTGTGACGTTTCTTTATGAGTGAATATTTCTCGCAAAGGACGTTAGAAATATACAGTCAAACAATTTATCAATCAACGATTGCATGCCTTGCCTTGCTGTAATGTTGACTATTTTAAACATCAAAGAATTAAACTTCCCTGAACCTCATAACAACGTTACAAAAAAATTAACGAGACGTTAATTACCACACGCACATCAAAAACAATACACTTGAAACTAAAAAAAAAACGTGTTAAAAAAACTGTATATATATCCCTAAAATTTCAAATTAAATTAGCAGACACATACACATAAATTATTAAGAAAGAATTCAATTCATATACTGGAAAAAAGAGTATTAAAAACAACTTCATCTACATTCTCACACTTTCCTTATTATAAACCTTTAGTTACTATCGAAATTGTTTATTGAAATACTGACTTCCAAAACATAAAAGATGGGATCAGGTACCATGAATCAATAATGTATCAAATGTCATCATTGTGGTAAATTGTTAAAGTAGGGGCATTGTACATTGCAATATTTTTTTCTTTATTTTTTGCTTTACTATATTCTAATCTCATTTATTTTTATAACGTTATACTATAAGAGTATTTTTAGATTGACCATTATCAAATCTGATTTATTTTTAAACATTTAAAAGGAAAGAAGAGGTTGGAATGCTTTTTGTTTAAAAAAGAATAATGCTCATGTAGTTTAATACTTTATCTAAGATAATAATTAGCGAGTGTCGAAAATATTTATCTTATTTACATGTATAATTGCATTAATTCTTACAGTAAATGTGTGTACTTTGTAAATGTTTGCAACTTCACTTGAATCAAAACGAAACCCCCCAAAATTTCCACATATGTTATTTATACATCCTAGTAAGTAATGATTTATTTATAGACTGAGGTGAAACGCATTGATCGGAGACCCTCTTGTTTTATCCGAAAATTGTTCCATTGAAGTAATGGGATTTTCTTTAGGAATGAAGTTAAAAGGTAGATCTTGATCTTAGCTAATTTAAATATTTGTGGTTGGGTTAATGCATATATATTCATTGAACGCGATATTTAAGAAAAAAAAGTATGGACAATTACGTTTAATATCAAATTTTATGGTCCTTGTAGCAACCGTTATTGATATAACGCTGTGTAATAATAGGAATATCATTAAGTGTTGCAAGTAAATGCTAAATGCCATAAATTATTGCATCTGATTCAATAATTAATTTTCTCAACCGCTAGTGCTACATCAACGCTTAATGAAAGAAATATATCATTAAGCTGTTGGGAATACCAACTATTAATGCAATAATTTATGGCATTGAGCGGTGATATCTCTATCTTTAAGCTGTATTATATCATTAGCGGTTGTTACATAGCCTAGGTATAGTTACTCGTTATACAAAACTCTTGTAATGGCAGTTGACTTATTGATTTATATTTTTGGAACCTATTTTTTTTTTGGCAACAATGACAGTGCGCTAAAATGTCTTATATACAGCACATGAAAGATGGTTGAACTTGCGTAAACATTTCAGAATAAAATTATTATTATTTTTATTATTTTTTTGAAAATACAATCAAAAGGTAATAGAAATGAAATTGTATCTCAGAAATAACAGTTGTCATTGTTCATTCATTGATATCAGACAGTCGGAGAGATAGGGACAATGACATGGAAAATACACGTTATATTAACATGGAAACCAGTGAATTGAAGAGGTGGGATCAGGTGCCTAGTCGTAATATATATCTCCTGTTCACTAGTGATACCTGCCATCAGCCATATTATTCGATCAAGGTTGTATTGAGTAGTTACATCTAAAAACATACCTATCTATTATAGGTTATATTTAATGACGGATTTGTTATGACCAACATATATAATTTTTGAAAATCTGACCTCAAACAGGGTTGTTATAATCCTAAAAACATCCACTTATCAGTGAGCATCATGCCTTGCCATGGTATTTTGATGAATATTCTAAGATCAGTAGAAAATCATTTTTCGAACGAAATTTTATTTGGCAAACACACATCAATCAAAAACAACATATTTGATTTTGAAAAAAAAAGAGTTTAAAAACCCATTTTTCCATAACCTCATACTTGTCTTATTTAAACGTAATATTGAAATTTTAATTAGAATGCTGATCCCACACTTTTCATTGCAGAAAGTTGAATCATACATATTTCGTAATGTATGAAGGAATTTGGTCGTGAAAGAAATTTGTTTTATTTTTTATAGTTAACATGAAAATATTAGCACTAATTTTGTCTTAAATGAAAAGTACGGGAATAGTGATGATACACTTGTATTGAGCTATCCATTATTCATGATGTCATTGTGAGTAGATGAGTAAATTTGCATTGGCATAAAAATTGCTTTGAAACAAATGATTCTATATAGGAGTATAATGGTTTATAACTAATCTATTTATAAACAAAATTTCATGAATGATACATCAATGGACAGGAAATAATCAGTACATTCTTATACTTCTTCCGGGGTATTTGTTTACTTATTTTTTTTTATTTCTGAAGAAACTGTGAATTATAGGGTGAAAATGGTCATATTTTGTGCGGAAATACATTAAGTTTTTAAAATGAGTGAAATTCACACAATTATATTCTTGATTATGATTTGATTATATGCATTTGATATTGATATTTTCTTATCATAGTCTTTTTTGCTAAAATGTTTACTATTTTTCTGGCTGTCCCGAACCTATTTATGACCTTGCATTTGTTTCGAGGTAATATATTGTAAAAGAAGTACTAATATTGTAATTTGCAATAAAGATTTAATATTATATGTTTAAATTTCAAATCATCGAATCTGATTTATTTTCCAAGCAATTAAATGGAAGGAGGGGTAGGGAATACTTATATGAAAATTGATAAATGTTCTGTACATGTATTTTAAGCTTTATCCAAAAATGATGATAAGCGAGTGTCAAAAATATTAATCTTATATTTTTTAGCATTGATTCTTAAAAGTAAAGTGTTTAACTTGTAAATTTTCACAACTTTCGTTTTAACCAGGAAGAAACTCCCCGAATTCCCATATTTGCTATTTTTACGTCCTAGTTATTATAAGTATTTACAGAGGTAGAACGGATTGATCGGCTACTCTCTTGTTTCATCGAAGAGTTGTTCCTTGAATCGAATTTAATACAATGTCTTTTTATTAAGGAATGAAATTTAAAGGTAGATCTTCATGTTAGCTTATTTCAAATTTTGTGGTTGAATTAATGCAGATATTGTCATTCAACGTGACCTTTCATAAAGCATATGGGCACTTAAGTTTGATCACATTTGTTACAACAGCTGCAGTACAAATCAGATTGATGTGAGTTTTGTTGCTAGAACCCAATTGAGGGTTTAACTAGCATAAAGATTTCAGATAAAAATTATTTTTTTCTCAAAATAAAGAAGAAAAAAAACAAGAAAATATTCTGACAAAACATAATAAAAAAGTATACACTGTCTCAGATATATGTCAACACAGACAAAAAGGTAAAGTGACATAGATAAAATACATTGTGTAAAAAAGTATACCCGTGAATATTACAGGTTTGATCAAGTGTCTCGGAGTAATACATACAGGAACGTCTCGATCTGTTTACCGACCATACCGCTGTGAGCCTATGGATATTGGTACATGTAAAGAAACCAAAAATTAGTCAAACGACGCGCACCTGCGTAAAGAAAAAGTTGATCGGCACAAAAACCCATATTGCACAATTGTTTTCTTTCCGTTTTTGGGTGAATGTAATGATTAAGAAAGTCTACTGTTTTTATAGAGGTTTTTGTAGTAGTAAGATGGCGATTAAGGGACAATAACCCTCTGCTCCACATTTCACGTTTTTTTTTTTTTTTTAAATTCCAAACATTGATTTTCAGCAACAACTAAAACATTAAATTCAAATAGAAAATAGTTTGAGGTATGAAGCGTTGCTTACTTTTTCAGAAATGAATAATATGTCAAATCATGATGTGAAGATTATTTGATATGGTCATTAGAACGATCAATTATTTTTAATCTCACAATTAAATTAGAAATATGAGGTATATATGAAAATAATATTTACTCTCATACCTATCTAATTCCCTTTAGAAAACATACTGAAGCGATGCATTTTAAATCAGAATATCAAATTTTTTTCTGTGCATGTAAAATAAAATGCATCCATAAACAAGAGTTATCGTTCCATTGTCGCCCTTGAAATTCTTTTTTAATGAAATAAAATATTATTTAAATGTTTATAAACAAATCTGCGGCTGTAATTTCTGTACAATTAAAAGACTGACAAGTTTAGAGATAGATTTTTTTCAATTTTTTTCCGTTTAAAGGAACTGTGTATAAATGTTTTAAGCAAACTATTAAAAATAGTTAATAAATATACTATCAATAGAACTAGAAACCAACCTCTGAACGATTGGGAAGGTTTGCTTGAGTTAACTATAAAATGGTCCTTATGATAGAGATTTGTAAACTCTGGCATGAAAATTCACTGAATTTCATGACAAAATGCCTGCAGAAAGTTATCTTTCTTATCTGTAGAGTTATCTCTCTTATCAGAGTATCAATGAACCTTAAACAGGTGGCAGGACGAATAACCCGATCGTAACGTGGCTATGTTTCGCGTTACCTTCATCGCCATGGTTGGTTGGAAACTATCCAGGCCCTTTCTGATAACGAGGAAGTGAACACGTTATATGATGGAAAATGTACGAGACACTGTTCAGTAATTCGTTGTTGCCTTCGTTCTTATTAGGGAATTCGAAAACTAGACCTAATGGAACTTCCGTAAACTTTACCAACATGACTAAGATTGAAGGAAATTCAAATCGTTTGTAAATATTGAAACACAATGTGTATATCTCAAGTGCATCAAATGGTACAACAAGCTCGTGACAACTCGTCGTGTTCAATTTGATTTTTGCCCATGATAACTAACAGTCTAATTTGAACAATTTTCGTAATTTACGGTTATGCGTAACATTATGTTACTGAGCGTTATTTTTTTTTTACTTTCAGTATATAATTGGTATTTGAAAGACAAAAAAGTCATAAATGTCAAGTATTTTCTTTTTTAGTTATCTTATTACGGTGTTTCTGAAAATTCCCATAGAATAGAGTCTGTTTGGATAATCGCAAAAAAATTAACCTTTCTGCATTTTTAAAAAGCGATAGGAGTAAAAAAAAATATTGGCTTGATTTTTTTTATCATTTTGTTCAAAAATTCATTATAAATACACAATATAATGTTTTCGTTAGGAATCCTTCTTTAAAAATTATGAGAAAAAAATTATGCCAATATATAATCGTCAAATGTTTGGATGAAAATAGGCCCACAATACCATACCTAAAAGTAGACAACTCATTCCTACGAGTTACGTTTTAAAAATGACACTTTTCAGGGCATTATCCCTAAAATTTTGACCAGTGAATTGTTATCAAGGTGTAGATTGCACAAAATTTTTCTAAAATATATCCATCAATTTTATTTTTTTTTAGTAGAATTTTTTCGAAACAATTTAAGACATTACAAAAAGAGTCCCTGTTGGACTTTAGCGATTAGCGTTGACTTTTACAATCGAAAGCTTACTTTTACACAAGAAGATACGGAAGCTCTTTTACAATATCAATATTTAGCTTAACATTTAATTCAACAAAAATACTAGGTTATTCAAAGCATGAATCCGCTGTCCTTAAAGAAAACGACAACCACCCTACCCTCAACTCCCGGCTCCCACATGTTAGTGTCCATGGGAACATTAGAGGCACTGTCTATGACTACGAGATCGCTGTCTTTAACTATATATTATCAATTATAAACTTGCGTACATGATGCAGGCTTAAATGCCTAATAAACCATCATATGCGAATGTCAGTGCTTCTCGCAAAAGTCCATCACCCCTATTTAATCATTAAAAAACATGAAAAACAAATATAAATGATTTTTTTAAAATTATAGTTCCCTTACATTAGCGACCATATGAATTGGCACTTGATTAGACAAAATTCTGCACATTTTTAAAATGTACATACTGTTATGCTCTCAAACAATTGTCCACTAATATCTGGTACTTATTTACAAACTTAATCTGGTCAGAATATAAGACCAGGACAGAGATTTCCACGTTGGTCTATCTTGTGGCCATCTTTGGGATGTCCTCATGACTTCTTTTTTATTTCTTTTCCAACAATCTTCATCATGTCTCTTTTGGTCACCTCGCTTTATCGACGAAGTATTGTCAATTAACAATTATGGTTATTTCCATTCTTATGTCTTTACGATATATCCTGGTGAGCTTGAGTTAAAAGATACCACAGAATCTGACACATCTGGTTCATATTTGAATATTTTACCTTTAAAAGACGTAAGTGGTTATCTAACAACCAAGCTCTATGATAAACGTGATGACTGTAACTTTCCTATCATCAACGTATGCAGCAATATACCTTCATCACCTGCATACGGAGTTTATATATCTCAGTTTACTTGATACGCAAAAAGATGCTCTACCTATGAACAATTTCTAAAAAGAGATAAATTTTTGACAGCCAAGTCGATAAAATAAGAATATCAGCAGTTCCGTTTAAAGTCATCATTTTGTAAATTCTCTGGTCTATACAATGACCTTGTCAGCAAATACAATTTATAATTGAGTCCCATTCTGAATGAAGTTTTTCCGAGAAATTGTTAGTCTATTATTTATATACTGGATTGACGACTGTTTTCCCGTCATTTCTTTATCATAACCGGTCTTCAGGGAATGTTTTCTCCTCTATGGCACCTGACCCACCTGTGACGTAAATTTCAAAGAAATAAAATGTAATTATACCAATTTGAAAGGAGTTATTATATTTTAGGCAATATGAACAAGCAACTACTTAACAAGCTGGTAAACCATCAAGTAGGGTTGATTGAGGAGAAGAAAGAGCCCAATCCCAACAGGTGATCTTTTACTAATTTTTCCTGACATACGATAATAATACTTAAGATAATAAACATTAAAATCTATTTTGATTTAGTATACATGTAGTTTGATTTTTTTATTGTAAGAAACAGTTTTTAACATCATTAAATGTTTAGAAGTTCTTTGTTACAAAATACTTTAATTCTTTACTTTATTATGCAGGAATTCAGGCTCACCACTTGAAAGGGATGAACAAGGTAAATTGCAATTCAAAGTCAAGTACAATTTATTAAACGTTTTAAAATTAAAATGATGATAAAAATACGCATACTGAATCTATGCATAACCAAGAAATATTCTAGAAGTTATAGTCTAGGAAAAATGAACAATTCATTTTTTTTCTTGCTAGAAATGAAAAAAACACAATATATATGACATGAAATTAGGATTTGGTAAAAAAAAAAAAAACCATTGAAATATACAAATATATGAAATTGTATGAAATTCATAGATAAATACTAGAGGTGAGTCCTAAGCTCTCTAATTGATACCCCGTCTCTAATTTAATAGCACTTTTGAGTAAAGACCGTCCGGATTTCGAACGCAGAATTCTGGTTAAATTAGACAAAATGACGTTAGTAAAGGAACACATGAATTAAATATGTGAAATATAAAAGCCTTAGCCCTGCCATTCAAAAGTTATTGTCACGATTTGTTTTTTCAAGTAGATTCAACTTCAAGGTCAAGGTCTGCAGTCGCAAGTCTTCTCACAAGGATTACATATGTAAAGTATAAAAGCCCTAACCCATACCATTCTAAAGTTATGGCCAAGGTTGAAGTTTTCTTTTTATATAAGTACGAAATCTCCAAGGTCAAGGTAAAAAGGTCAAAGTTGTTGACGTTAAATTAAAGGTCTTGTCGCAAAAAATATATATGTGAAATAAGAAATGCCATGTATCTACTGTTCAAAAGCTGTGGCCAAGGTTAAAGTTTTCAAAAAGCAGATCAAACTCAAAAGTCAAGGTCAATGGGTAAATATTTTTGGTATCCAATAAAATTTGTTCTGACAAGAATTACATATATGAAGTATGAAAGCCCTATAGCCCTTACCGTTCAAAAGGTATGCTCAAGGTTAGGTTTTTTAATTAGCATGAAAATCTACAAGGTCAAGGTCAAAAGGTAAAAGTTTTTGGTACCCAGTGAACGTTCTTGCCACAAACAATACATTTGTGAAATATAGAAGTCCTAAAACAGTGTGTTTCATAATATATGCCACACATCTAAAGGGAGATAATCTGAATATAGTGAATGAAACCAAAATCTAAAACACTATATGTAAGCAAATAAACCTTAATTTATGATATCGCAAACTATCGGGAAAATTACAATAGGCCATAAAGTAACTGATGATATAATCAGTGGTGTCATAATTTCAGCTTTTATCAAAATTGAGTACAACTTGCAGCAAAAATTTGTGGTAAACTTTTATTATAGGCACAATATCCTAAATATTGAATAGGGTGTGATGATGAAAAATATCAAGACCAGAAATTGCTAGCTAGTATTCTTCTATTAAGAATAATTAGAGAGTTTAAAAAAAAATTATAATGTAAAGATGATAGACAGTTAAATCCT
>PRKT01001555.1:31816-54550 GCA_003671525.1 Saccostrea glomerata
ACGTGTAGAATCGTGAACGTGAAAGATCGTTCGTGTAACAGGTTTAATCGTGCGTTAATCGTGCGGAATCGTTCGTGTAACGTGATCGTTCGTGTAAGTTGTCAACAATAACGTTCCAGCCACTGTAACTGTGCAAGTAAGATTATCAAATGTATTTAAAAATCGTAAATTTGATCTGGGAGTGGAGACTCTGCATACAAGATTACAGCATTTAAATCCAATTGACGTTCAATTGATTAAAAGGAAGAGCAAAAGAAGTGGACACCAACGCATACATGGATCGGTTGTTCTTAAACGACAAAACTACATATGGCCAGATATATAAAACAAAAAATGTCTCTAGTATCCTGTGAAACCTACAAAACAGTGGTTAGAAATTTCTGATCATGAGTCTCTTAAGTTATTTAGGAAAATGTTGGAAAACACTTAAAGATTTTTAAATAAAAGATTTTTAAACTAAAGGTTGACAAAATTTGTCAAATTTGTTTTAGTGGTTAATTAAGTGGCTGAGTAGGTTTTGCGAAGTTTATGAAATATTTATTCAAATTTAAAATTAAAAAAAAAACTAATTTGAAATAAACAGTGCAAATAAAATTCGAAGAAAAAATATTCATAAAAATAATATTTCTCATAATTTAGCTGAAAGAAATACTCTCTGACGACGCTAAAAGATAGCTTGTAGCTTTTGTAGATTTGTTACCACATGTTTTTAAAAAGTTTGTTTTCAGTACAAAATGTGACGCGCATTTCAATAATCAATCCTTTAAAGCAACAATTCAATGAAATTGAATACATTAAGATGTGTTTGTGTTGAATACTTTTTTATGCGCCCGGATCGATACATCCGAGGCGTATATTGTTTTTGTCCTGTCTGTTTGTCTGTTTGTCTGTTTATCTGTTTGTCTGTTTATCTGTTTGTCTGTTTGTCTGTCTGTCTGTCTGTCTGTTGTCAACTTTAATCTTCGCCTTAATTTTTGAACCATGAGAGATAGAGACTTCATATTTGGTATGCATACTCCACCAGTAAAGTGTTTCAAATGACAACAAGGTCAATGACCTTGTGAAATTGACTGTGACCTATATACTAAAAAAAAACTTTTTCGAACTCTAGCCATAACTTTTGAACCAAGAGAGATAGTGACTTCATATTGAGTATGCTTACTTTACCAATAAAGCTCTTTCAAATGTCTTCAAGGTTATGACCTTGTGACCTTGACTGACCTGTATGCTAAAAATAGCTTTTAAGAATTTTTGCCATAACTTTTGAAGAATGAGAGACAGAGAGTTCGTATTTAGTATGCTTACTTAACTAATTAAAATCTTCCAAATGACACCAAAATAAAAGACCTTGTGACCTTTACTGTGACCTATATGCTAAAAATAGTTTTTTCGAACTTTCGCCGTAACTTTTGAACCATGTGAGATAGAGAGTTCATGTTTAGTATGCTTACTTCACTAATTAAGCTCTTTCAAATGACACCAAGGTCAATGACCTTGTGACCTTTACTGCGACCTATATGCTAAAAAATTTTTTAACTTTGTTGCCGTCGGGCGCATAGTGTTTCACAAACACATCTTGTTTTATTTAGACATAATTCCAATTTATTACTTTTAACAAGTAATAGTGGAATGTGTCCTAATTTATGACCTTGAGATTTTGGAAAGAGTTATCTCCCTTTAATCTAAAATTTAATTTAAAAAACCAATAATAAAAAAAACCTTATGTGCAGGTTAAATAGTCTTTTTTTAAAGGTAATTATATTTCCTCTGTATTAATGCATCTTTCCACCACAGTATTATGTGTTATATTGTTTATTGACCTGTCTGTCTGTTTATCTGTTTATCTGTTGTCAACTTTAACCTTCGCCATTACCTTTGAATCGTGAGAGATACAGATTTCATATTTGGTATGCTTACTCTAGTAATTAAGCTCTTTTATACAACGCCATGGACAATGACCTTGTGACCTTGACTGTGACCTATATGCTAAAAATTGCTTTTTCCAACTTTCGCCATTATTTTTTAACCATATGAGATAGAGACATCATATTTGATATGTATATTTCATTAGTTAAGCTCTTTCAAACAATACCAAGGACAATTATCGTGTGACCTTTACTGTGAGCTATATGCTAAAAATTGCTTTTTCGAACTTTGTTGCTGTCGTGTGCATAGTGTTTTGCAAACAATTTTTTTTCTGAAATTCTTATTTGCTTTTTATTTAATAAAAATCTTTTTTTTTCTCTAAAGACATCAATGCAATCTTTGAAAATTAAGGTGAAATGTCCCTCTGCTCCGAATTTTTCCATTTCCCCCCATTTTTTTTTAAATTCCAAACTTTGACTTTCATCAATTAGAATAGCATTTGATTCAAATGCATAATAGTTTAACGTATGAAGCGTTGCTTACCTTTTCAGAAATTTAATATTTTTTCTAATCATGATGTGAAAAAAAGTAGTAAGCAATTTTATCTCACAATAGAATTAAAAGTACGAGGTATTTACGAGAATAATGATTAATGTCATACCTTTCTAATTTTTATTAGATAACATAATGAAGGTTGCCTTTTAAATCAGACTATCAAACTGTTCTATGTGCTTGTAAAATAATACGCATTCATCAATAAGAATTATTTCTCCATTATCGCCCTTGAAAATATTTTTTATGATACAAATAATGATTAAATGTTTAGGATGATTCTGCACCTGAAATTTCTGAAACAATTAAAAGACCTATACATTAGGAAATAGAAATGTATCAAGTTTCACACTTTAAAGAGACGTAGAATAAATGTTTTACGTAAACTATTACAGAGAACTAATAAAAATATTGGCAAAAGAAACTAGAAATCAACATCTGTACAATAATATAGATTTGAATGTTGACTGTAAAAATGGTCCTCATTACGGAAATCTGTATATTCTGACAAGAAAATCCATCGAATTTCATGGGAAAATGTCTTCTAAAAGTTATCTCTCTTGTCAGAGGGATATTGCCTCTTAAGTACTGCTTAGTTAGTGAATTTTTATGCGGCCAAATCGATGAACTTGTAACTTAGACGATGACCTTGATGATAAAAATACCATTTTTAAGCTTTTTCCATTACTTTTGAACCAAAAGAGATAGAATCTTTATTTTTTGTATACATACTCCACTAATTACGTTTTTTTTCTCAAATGGACATCAAGGTCAAGGATCTTGTTACCTTGACTGTGACCTTAATGCTAAAAATAGCCTTTTCGAACTTTTGCCATAAGTTTTGAACTAAGGAGATAGAGACTTCATATTCAGTATGCAAAATCCACAAATAAAGTTCTTTCAAATGACACCAGGGACAATGACCTGTAGCACATATAACAAAAATAGCTTTTTCAAACTTTGTTCCCACCGGGCGTATACTGTTTCACAAACACATCTTGTTGAAACTTTCTGCATGGCAATCCTTTTTACCATAAAATTATTTAATATAATGTCAGTCTTTTGAACTTGTTGGACATTTAAGGGTAGAGAATTTGGTCTTATTAGGGATTGAAATCCATCAGTATACATCCATACGAAATTGATACTTTATGAGTATCAGACAATCCCCGACCCTGATCATCAACTTTACCGCTCAGGTAGTGAAACGGATTATATACTCTAAATTGACACAACATATCAAAACGTAAATATATCAAAAATGTAATGATATGAACCTTGATGATTATTATTGTAGGCAAGATGAACCCTGGCTTCGTTTTACAGAAAATGGAGGAAGAATACAGTCTTTTTTCTTCTACAACTGAGTATGTTGACTTTTTAAAAGATAAATATATGACTATGAAATTAATTTTGAATCATTATCTTTAAAATTAATTAATTCTTAACATTATAACTGCTTAAAAATGACTTTAATTTTTTATTCCAGGAAATATCAACTAAGATCTAATTTTGAAAGTAGGTGCATAAATAGGACAACTGCTTTACACATGTACAGAAAAATAAAACTGAATAACTGTATTCAGGGAAATTTCATTTTCGCCAGTTCGCCCGATCCTCATTTTGACGAATTTAACAGAAACATTATAATTTCTGAAAAAAAATGGTTGGAAGAATTTGAAACGGGAAGGGGATGTAATGTGCAAAATACCAAAAGGGCCAAAATACCACGGGGCAAAAATTACCCTGTATACAGTATTCTTAACATGTACAAGATTTTTCAATTCATAGTTCTGAGTTTATAGATTGATTTAAAGCTTGCATACATGTATTTTGTACATTTTTCGAATTAAAGAAATAATTTTCTAGAAATAATGTAATATGATATTCCTTTGAAAGTAAAGGTTTACTAGTGGCAAATTCCAATTGCAAAGTATGAAAGTCTTCCCTATGTCGTATGATATCGGTAAACTCTACAGATAAAGTCAAAGTCACTTTCATATTGATTAATTTTCAATACACTTTATATAGAGAATAATACATACCCTTTTCCATATCACATCCTGTATCAGCCTGAGACACCAATATCAGTCAGAGGGCCGAAGGCCCGAGGGCTGATATTGGTCGAGGGCTGATACAGGATGTGATGTGGAAAAGAGTATGTTTTATTATATTTATTACATACTTAGTAATAAGTAAATAATCATGCACGGACTTCTTAAAATGTACACAGTCTATTGTCTCATAAGTTTTGGTTTGTTTTTGTATTTCTATTTCAAGTGTCCCCAATCCGTAATTTGAAAATAATCTATTACATGTATTTGTAAATTAAGATTAACCTTATTTTCAAAAAGTTAAAATAAAGAGAATATGAACCCACCAAAAATTGTGTATGATCACAAGCTTAAGTACTGTTTTTGTGGTTTAATTTACATAGGGTGTGATTTTGACGTCACAATAGCCGTATCAGCCCTGCAGGGTTGATATTGATTTGCGGGGCTGATATAGGTTATCAGCCCCGAAAATCCATATCAGCCCTGCAGGGCTAATACGGCTATTGTGACATCAGCCATATCGCATATGCAAAAAACCTGTATTTATTACTAAGTATGTTATAAAAAAAAATAAATGCCAAAGTTGCATTTATATAATAAAATGTTTTTTAGAAATAGCGATTTCTGTTGAATCCTTTTGACATTAACTGTTTATAGTGTATTAAATTTTACTTAGAGCAACATACTTTCAAAGGGAAAATGATTGATGCACTAACAACAGGACATTTACAAAATGAAAACAGAGAAAAAGACATGTATTCTACAAAGCAAAGAATGCTAAACTATCGCTGTAAGCAGCTTTACAAGGAAAGACAGATTGATTTAGTAAGTATGGTAATAAATGCGAATATTTTTTTTAGCCTTCTTGATTTGATTTCTGCTATTTTCCTCGTCCTAATTATTTAAGCTTTTACATTGCACTAAGAATCAGAAAAAAAACTTTCTGATACATGTAAGTATAATGCCTTTCTGACTAGTCTCTTATATAATGGGCTATTTAGTTATTACAATTTTCCCTGTTTGTATGTTTGTCTGTTTGTCTGGGGTTTTTTTTCGCTTTCTGACTGGGCTTTTAGGATGAGCAATCAGAAGCTCAAACATGACATAGGGTGTTATTTGCTTATGAGCTAAAAGAAATGCATTATTCTGGACAAAGCAACAAAAACAAAACAAAAGTTTGAAAAATACTGAAATATATTTCTTTAAATATCTTGATTTGGCTATTACTACTATTAGCTCTTAAAATTGAATACTATAGAAGTGGCATTAAAATACATTTAGCATTCTAAAAGGTCCATGTCCTCAGTAGTTGTTTATCAAATTGTGCAAGAAGAGGGTATCACTCAAATTTTTATACATGTACCAATTAATGCTCGACACTACATTCTTTCATGGAAAGCTGAAGAAATGTTTTAGCATCAGGATGTAATATGGCTAAAGCTGGCTGAGAAATATTTATATAAATAGTATTATTATATATTCTCTTTCATAGCGTTAAATCTTTTTTTTTACCAGGCTTCAAGTTTTGCACTTATGCGATTTCTCAACAACATGTTCTGTGCAGATCATATAGGAAAAATAATATTGCTCATTGTGGTTTGCTCTTCGCAGGTAAAATCACATTTATACTTTTTCATTATTAGAATGCCATAATATTCTATTTTTTTTTTGTTTTACTAACATTAGCATTTTTACAACGATATAAGAATCAAGTTTTTTTCTATTTGATTAAAAATTAATAAAAAAGAAAGATAATCACTGTGACTTTATATTTATATGTGTAATAAGCAAATTTGGAAAAGTAGAGTGAGAAGATCATTTCCTCTTCAAATCATTTAACATTCATTTCATTGACGAGAAAAATACATCTATGTTTCGCTAAAATTCTTTGTTCTTTGTGTTTCATGTACCTAAATGATTAAAATAATCCAAATAAACTGTAAGTGTTTTTCTTGATATGCATTATGCTGTGCATAATGCTGATATTACATATTTTTGCCCAGAGTAAATTATAAAAGAAAATATGAAATTTTTTTATACTGTCCCCGAATTTCAAAACTCCTTAATAAGTACATCGGAAAGTATAGTTTACTGCAATTATATTCAGATCGCTTATTTTGAAATTAAAATAAATCCATAGTTTAGCCTCTAATTTTCTTTGTATTAAATAACAGTAATGATGAAATCGGCTTTGTTGTCTCCATTATATTACCAATATTTCATCTATCAGTTAGATCATCAAGTTGGCAAAAATAGAGTTATTGGAAAGAGTAATGTTACATGCAGTGACAAAGTTTTCCTTCCAAGCTTTCTTTGATACCCCTGTCGAAACAAAAAAAATGTTTTAAATAAAATAATTTGTGTTTTTTTGAAAGGGTGTAAAGGGAGATACATATTCCTGTCCTGTCAGCTCCAAGACCATACAGAGGGTAGATTCGTGCCCTCAAAATAAAGCCGAATGGGATGTTGCCGCAATGAAAAAAAGATGTGAAGATATTCAACAAAACTGCATTCTAAAGGAAAAATTTCAATACCACTGCGTGTTAAGTTCTGACGGAAAAAGTTTAGTTGAAGTATGTGCACCGGAAAAGTTCATAATAGGTAGGTAAATTAATAATTATCATTTTTAATCATAAATATACAGCCCCCTTATACTGATATTTCATCTCTTTCAGACGGATACTGTGCTGGTTACGATGACATAGGATTCATGATAATAGAGATGTACAAGAAAATGTAAATGTCCACCTTACTACAGTTCCACAAGTGCATTCGAACGTGAGTGTTTATGATTGATTAATGTATTCATATGCCTTGACATATATTGTTTATCGAACCTTGCAAAATAACTGCGTGGGGTAAAAATGTCACTGTTTTACTTGTGAGTCTTGACGACATTCTATGACAGTGAGTGTGGTTCCTATAGTCATTAAAAATTATATCTACTCAGATGGACTATGGTATTCTTGATGTGAATTTGTCATATCTTTCGACCATTTAAGCAATTTATTATGCAAAATCGTATATAACACAAGAATACATTTATATAAACATAAATCTTTTGTTGAGAACTATGAATCAATGAATGGGTGGACTTAACTGCTTAGAATTTAAGAAATAAAAAGTTTCATAAAATCTTTATTTTTTTCCATCATATAAACCCCCCGAAATCTTAACTGTGTATTCATGGTACGGACGTGAATTAAAAACGATCTTTTCGAAGTAAACTAAATAAATATCGAAGGTATAGTGCCTGCAGATTTCTTGAATATCAATAGATAATCAGTGTCACGCGTTTTTCATCGTCTGAATATATAGTCAGAGCATGTTTGTCGGCTGTTCTTACGAAAACTGTAGTGGTATATTGAACAAAATAATGTTATATTTAAAGGAGAAGTGTCGACAAACGTGCGCTCACACTAAATTTTACAAAAAAAACATGTTCAAAATAAACTTCTCGCTTTCATTGTTATGACTGCGATTGACCTGTTAAACATAACCATTCATCACGTGATATCCACCTGCAAGTGTACAAGTGAAATCAGTTACATTGTATTGTTCAACCTGACCTCGATCTGAATCGTGTCTTTGAGCGTGTTTTGTTGCCAATTTCAGAATTTAGCAAATTAAATATTGTTTTAATTTTGCGTGTCATCACATTTTTAGAATTATTTCGTATTGACATCGCTGAAATATGCTAAACACGTATTCGAATTTTTGGAGAGAGCAAAGGATAGCGAGAGATGTCAACAATGACGCCGATCGATAGCCCCGCCTCCTATAAATATTGATTGTGTGACATAAAAACCACTCCGGGTACATGTCGAATTCCGGAAGACGACACTGTTGTATCGTTGCTTCAATGTTGATACATGACAACAGGGCATTGTTTTTGCAATTGTGTGCCACCTAATATAAAAAAGTATATGTAACCCTTTCCATTGCTCGTAATATATTTGAGATTCACTTCATTATCAGCTAGGTAGGTAGAGGAGTCGCAAAAAGATCCAAAATAGGGCGTTAAGTGCACCCATTCTTTAAATAAAATTGATATGCTGTGATCCTTCTCCACAGTCTTACACACACATACCTTCACCCTCAAACACAACAGATTTTTAAAAAACATCTTTTTACACATTCACATTTGTTTTATTTCAGATCAAGAATGCTATTCGCTCATTGAACAAAGAAATAATTCTTCAGGAAATAAGACCGTACATAACAGGTAACTTTTATATGATTATAAAGAATATGCGTGCAAAAACAAAACACTTGATCTGGCCTTCAAATCGACATTAAATATATCGACCACGTATTGTCAATTAATACTGGTAATTTCAATTCGATACGATATATCCCGGTGAGCTTTGGATAAAAGATATCACAGAGTTTGAGACATATATTTCAGGTTTATTAAGTATTTTGCTAGAAAAAGATCTAATGGTAATCTGACAACCAATCTGTTTGATAAACTTGATGATTTTAAATTATTTTATAATCGTCAACTTCCCTTGCAGCAAAATACCTTCATCACCTGCATAATTATGGAGTTTGTATATCTCAGCTGATTCGATACGCAAGAGCATACTCTACGTATGAACAATTTCTAAAACAAGGACATTTATTGACAAACAAGTGACAAACACTCTGATGAAACCAAACAATCAGTAGTCTCATTTAAAGTCATCATTTCGCAAGTTCGATGGTCGATACAATGCCCTGTCTGGAAATACAGTTTACCATTGAGTCAAATGCTGAAAATGTTTTTCATACTAATTTTTTGTCCATTATTTATACACTGAATTGACGACGGATTTTTCAATTATTTCCTGATTATAACAAGGAGCACACGGCGGGTGTGACTTGTCGGTAGGGGATGCTTACTCCTCCAAGGAATCTGATGTTTTTGCGGTCCGTGTTTGCTCTTCTTTCATTTTGTTTTGTTTTATAGATTTTTGAATACAGTTTTTTTTCATTATGTTTTAACAATATTAAAAATATAAGTAATTAATCGGCAAGAAAAGAAAAAAAAACAATGAATATATTATTCTATTTATAATATTTGTTTTCTGTTGTAGAACGTGTTTAACATCTGAAGGAACAGAATGTATTCCTTTGCCAGAAGAAAAAAGACAAAATGTTGACTCCAATGAGTACGTATGTTGATAAGATATAAAATATAAAACATAGAATAGTTCATATCATTCAATTTACATATTGCTTTTTTTTCATAGCATGAAAAAAGTCTTTATAAAACTTTTCGCAGTTTTACTTACTCTCTATGTAATTGATTAAGTTGCATTTTTGAATGAATTCAATTTTTACTCAAAAAGAATTCTTCCTTTCTTTCTAAATCAAATTTCTTTTTTATAAGGAATGCTGTAATGCAAAAAAGTAAGCATAGCTAACATATCGGGATTCTTCCTCCATAGGATACGGTATTCAAAGTAGTTATCAAACATTTTTTTTTAATCTTTAATCTTACAATTTGTAATCTCACAATTTAAATGAAGTTTGTGTTATTTGCGCCTTGTTTATTTCATTTGCGATCTTTTACACATGCATACTTTTTTTTTAAATTTAGCTAGTCACAGTTGCGTTTAAGTAAAAAAAAAATATAATAAAACAGTTCCATGTACACCCTGTGTAGAAATTTTACTGCTTTTATTGTTGATCATTGACAGTTGTTGTGATCCAGAAAAGAAATGTATTAATATACACATTTTATTTTCTTTTAGAATTTGTCAAAATGTTTTAGTACATTTGTCGTTTAACAATATCACCGTTGAAATTTTTTCGCATTATCTACTTTCTCACACTATGATAGGAAATGCAATTAAAACATAATATATTATAAATGAACAGATTTAAGGTTTTATCTAAAAATGGTTTTGCAATAGCTTTCTTCACTAAACATGATCCATACTTTTAAGGGTATTTTTTTAATTAACCGTCCCGAGCTCACACCAATCCGCAAATCGCGAAAGGCTTTTTTTAATCCTCTCTTAGCATCTTTCATTTTAATTCTACATTTCGGTCATTAACATAACTATTCTTAAGGTTCACATTTTGAACCACAGAACTTGGAAATTTTACAAAGTTTTATATAAAAAATTAGACCACTTGAATTATTACTCAATTTTAGACCATTTTCCAAAACTCAGGTGGATTTGGAGTTGCATTTTGTATAGTTTGAAGGACGTTATTTTAAGTGTTTCTACAGTATCAACACTGTTAAGAAACTCTACTGTGGTTAAGATCTGTAACATAATACAAATGGTAAATAATTTTTGCTTTGATTTAAACGAGGAAATTGTTGAATCTTGATGTTCTATTATCCCCCTGTCTTACAAAACTCTAAAAAATATCATGTTAAAAGTAAAATATATTCTTTATTCATTTAATTGATTAAAACTGAATTGATTTTCAAAACTTTAAAATGAACCAAAATAGTACCATATAGATTAAGATAATTGGGAATCAGATTAGGTCTTGAAACATCTTAGAGAAATTACATGATTTAACGTCGTTGATTTTTAAATGTGTTAAACAATTCTGTTTTCTAACGGTTTTATGATGACAACAAATCGCTAATATAGGGTAAAAGTAAAACTGATTCGCTAATATACTGAAAGGCAAACGAAACTCAATAACCTATTTTAGGGGAAAATCATGATATATATATATATAGACTTTGGTATTTCAAAAGTATTCACATATTTTCAATTTGGTATTTTACGTTGAACGATTTTTGTACTATTACTGGAAGTTTATTCTGAGTCTGCTTACCAGAAATGAAAAATTTCATAATTTTATTTAACAAAATATTTAGCAATATTATGAAGTTTTTAGGGTTCATAATAAGTAATGCTTCGATATTTCAAAAAATAAATTCTCCTTTCGTTTCCCACAGCAATGTTAAGGCTTCCTGTAAATAACGTGAGTACGCATTTCCATTGCACTTGCTGGTAAATCTCAAAATAAAGGTGATGGAGGGCTGCTGATGCATAACTACACTATATTACGCCTCAGCAGGCTCCTGTGTATCATATGCATTAACAAGAGTTTGTGGACGGAAGTTCAAGTGTTTCTGCACTGCATTAGGTTAGAGCAAATTAGACCTTATCATCTGAAAATAGGCATTTGAAAATGGCAAAGAATATGAACCCATCGCATCGAAGAAATTAATTTGCAATGATTGTGTAGGGCACTTTAACACGCTTTAATTGTTGCAGCTAGGTTAAGAGTGCCTATAAGAAATATGCCTTAATATATTACGAGAAAATCAATATAATTTTGATGTTTTTATTAGCATGAGTTTAATTTAATGGGAATTGTTCTAATGCATATGTGTATGGGATCTCAACCGAGCTTGGCCAAAGCGACTTTATACATCAGCTGTATGTTACGTGACATGATTAAAATTAGATAAAATCGGTACGGATACCAATATCGTAACAGTTCAACTATATACGTATAATTTTTCGCCAAGAAATTGATTGTTTTCTTTAAGACAAATTCATTAATCCGAAAAGTGCTGGGAGCAACGTCCCCATGCACGGGAATTATATAGAATGTAGCCGTGTCTTTAAAAACGTCGTGCATTTACACTTGAGGCAATGAAATAATGTAAAATTTAAGAAAAGATCAACAGCGCAGATCTTGCTCCTAGCTCTTTTCAAAATAGTAGAGACAGTAGCTACATGTTGGAGATTTCAAGGGGGTTTGCATGTGATTGTAGTACGTTTGTGTATAAAAGTGCATGACTACGGCTCTATAATAGATCTATTTATTATCAAATTAATAAAACTATGAAATATTAATCAATGCATTCAAAAACATGACTCAAATTTAGTCAGACCACGCTCATTTAGTTGTAATTTTTACATTAACAAGTTGCAATTATAGCTTGATCTGCGTCTCAAGTGCAGAGAAACTGCGTGTCAAACTAGTCTATGACATCATATTTGTCAGTTAAGCGAGATAAAGTTGGCTTTGATTTTACATTCAAATAGTGTTGTAATGACAAGATAAGCTACACATGAAGTTATATTTACAATATTTATGAGAAATGAATGGTTTTAAGAGTGTATGAAAAAGAAAATTATTATTTATTCGCCGAGATTCATTTGTGCAGTTTCACCGTGACGTCATAATCGATTTCCCGAAGCTTTGCATAGACTGATCTACCTTTGGCAGTCCTTAACCTAGCTGCCTGAATGTCTGGGAGGGGGTGTTTTAACAGTTGAAGAGTCCTTTTTAGAATTGAGATATAATCATATAACACTTTTATCAAATTTCTGATGTTTTGAACACTCATTTTAGCCTAACTGGAGTCAGTTTTTGAAAATCATTTATAAAAATAATTTTTTTAAGATTACTGCGTGTTGTGTTTCTTTTGCATTTCAGTATATTTTGTTCGAATCAGCATATATGTATAGTGATAGTGTAAAATGTGAGAGGTTGGACACACTAGAACTTATTTTTTGATTTCTGTTTCTATCGGACAACAAAGCTAGATTTATAGCAACTTCATGAATAGAAATTTCCATTTTCAGCAAATTGCATTTGTTTATAAATTCTTTTAGTGTCTTTAAATTTGTACATACCTTGAAAAATCGTATATACCAATCTCAAATCAATAAACTGAATATTTTTCAATAACTTTGAGATGTTTTATCAAAAAGATTGTCTCTTACTCATCAGCAAGTCACATGAGCTCTTTCTATTTTTAGCATAATTTAAAAATTTTAAACAGCATCAAGTCGATTTTAATCAAACTTAGGTAGTAGTACCTATTTTTAAGTGGAAAAAAATAATTTTCTTATTACTGAACGGGTAGTTTTTTTGTTAAAGTTAAAAAAAGTAATAACAGAAAGTTCTTCAATTTTTTTAGTCATACATGTATGTGTAGTTGCTAGCTTTTTTGTTGACTGGCATAAGAATTTAACTGTCATCCGTATTACATAACAACATCTATAAACCTCCTGAATTTTAGAGATTTTTATTTTGCGATGTAATATTTTACTCATGATTTGGATTTTAATGGGAGCATGCATTATATTAGAGGAAGACACAGCTTTTGTTTTTTTTAGTTTCTTCCTCTGTATTCAATAGCTTTGTCATCTCTGGTGAATGCTGATTTACCACTTCCATGGGTACATATTGTATACCTCTTAGACCTTGATTTTAGACTTAAACTTTTAAACACTTCCTAGGCAGGGAATATGATAATTTCAAAAACAAATATTTTAATGTGACTGAATATTGCAAGTAAACAAGAATTAAATCAGAATAATCATCTACGTTCAAAAATCTATTGTTTTCAAATAATATATACAAATTATACATATATATTTTGTTTTATTTTATAGAAATGACAAGATAATAATCATCTGTATATTTTTCCTGCTATTCGGAACCTCTGCTATTGTCTTTGTTGTCTTTCTGACGCTGTGTCTCAGAAAAAGAATCAAGTTTTGCAAGGATATGAACGGTTTGTTTCCTTCTCTTGATCTTTATTTATGTTAAATGTAGGGAAATAGATGACCTTTTTGGTAAAGACAGTATGTTTAAGCATTTTGCAATAAAGATATGCAATTTCTTTTTTTTAAATAATGGCACTGGGGGGGGGGGGGTTCCCATATTTCGCAAGAGAAATTTTATATAATTTTTAAAATCTTAATTGACAGGGCGATATAAAGTCTTACAGACAGGGAAACGTGAAGTTCCTTCTCACCCCGTTTCAACTATGTATATTGATCCTGAACCTCTATCATAAAATGATACAACAAAGATATAGTCCATCTTTTGGGTTGAGATGAATAATAAGCAGACATGAAAGGGATATTTTGGTCCTTAATCCATCTTTATTTCATATTTTTAAGGATATTATATGCATAATTTATGCCGTATTAGCTCATTTTCGGTGAATCTGAACTCCTCTCGTCTCGTGAAAAGGCATTGTCCGCCATATGTATCTTCAATCGCCGCTATAATAAGTGATTTTATTTGATTTTCCTTTCTTATGTTTTTTCCAGGTAAAGGTAGAATGAAAGAAGGTGATGACGCTAAAACAATGGAGTTACTGGCACCAAAACCATAAGATAAAAAAAAACATTTGAAATTTAAGAGAAACTATGATATACTTTTTTCTTTAAACTTATTTAACCTTTTTAATTTCCTAGTAATTCAAGGGAAATTTTCTCAACATCCACCTTTTTAGAGATTTTGATGTCTTATGTTTTAAAAAAAATATCTTTAAGATGCGAAGGTTTTTAACAACCCTTGTGGGCGTGCTTCCGTGGTTATTTTGTAAAAGAGGGGGTTAGATAAAACAATATTTTTACAAAAGAGACTTGGGTGACCTATTGCCGATCAACTTTTTCCGTCGTTGTGCGTCCTCCAGTGATCAGTATTGAATTGTTGATTGTTTTTATTTTCTTCTTTATACTGAGAGGTTTATTTTTCAAATATAATAAGAAGCATGTTAGGTATGTGATGAATATAATCAATTATTTTACCAGAAGAACCGAAGCCGCTGTGCATAATAATGTTTTTTGCAAACACAAGTTTAACATATTTGCACGTGAAGAAAGTACCTTGACTTATATATTTAACCATCTTTTTTGCCTGCATTCTGTTAAAACCTTTACCATTTGTAATGTACACGATAAGCATAAAACTGGGGGCGGGGGTTACACGGATTGAATTCTAACATTTTCAATTTGCATTTTATTTTGATATTTTCTTTTTAATTGTGCGATCATTGCAGTAAGGAAACGTTAACTGCATTTATTTTTCGATTCACTTGTCTTAATAATAGATTTATGCATTTTACGTCTTTAAATAAAACGAGGAGGTGACTAAAAGTATTATTTTAAACAGTTGCAAGTATAAGCATAAAAAATGATGATAATACCTGAATAAAGCAATATTGACATATTCAAAGCATAAAACAGTGTAGTTTTTAAATCGTTTCTTTTATGCTTTATTAATCTGAACTTTCATTTGATTGAAAATATCAATGCATAAAAAGTGGATACATGTTTTACAATTACATCATATCATCTTTAATAGGTCTTGCAATATCTAATGATTAAGTAAACTTGTCTTATAATGGAATGATCTTTCTAGCTAAAGAAAAAAACCCTCTGAAAACAATTATAAACATCTGGAAATAAAATTTATGAAAATTTCAATCATTACAAAATTTACATTCTCTTAAACTGAAAACGTGCAAATAAAGACAACTCTACATTAAAACACAGTTTTGTTTTCGATTTCTATATAGAAACAAGAAAAAACAAGGAAGTTCTAAATAATATATAATGTTATTGTTTAAAGTTATCTAGAGTAAAGTATACGTTCGAAGCATTATTAACGTATAGAGCTTTGAAAATACATGTACATGAAATATAAATATAAATTATGTTTTCAAGCAATCTAACGGCTGCCAGTTAGTGCAGAGAATCTTTAACTAAATAAAATATATTATACAAGGCATAATGTGTTCTAATAGAATCAAAACAATTTGCAACTATTGTGTGTTTTTCTTTTTTTAACATTCTTTCAAGCAAACATTAAATCAACAAATGAATAAATAACTAAAAATAAACATTATTTAAAAATTAAACTATAAAGTATTCATTCTCAATGAGCTAATTTTCTTATTTTTCAACCTTTTGAAATTTGCGTGAACAGCTATCATTGTACACATTGTAACACATTTGCATTTTTGATAACATTTGATGTGCACTTACAAAAAGCGTCTTTTATAAATCAAACACGTCATTTTTACCTTAATATATTATACACGTTATATACAAATTTAATATTATTACCATGTGTTATTTTATCAGATGAAAAATATTTATATAATACCTTTTTTTCCATGTTTTAAAATAAAATGTAAATGAGCAACAAATCCTCATCAGTAACTTATATGGCCTTTTGTTAATGGGCGTGGAGGTTAATTTTATACATATATTTGATGGATATTCGATCATGAATAATCATGATTGACAATATGAATTTCCTCATCCTTTTGCTTGTGCAAATGTATGTGAGGTAAATTGCACTGTGCAGGAATATAACAAAAGGGATATATTCACCTTATTACCAATTTGTAGTCTTTGTTTATAGTAGAAGTTTAATATAATTTAATGATGGATACTAGTAGTGTTTCATTTATACACTTAATACAATCTGTAACCCATGATATTTTTGGATGATCCTTTGAGCATTACATGACACCTAACCATAAAACTAAAACAGTACCAAATTGAAATAAGAAAATGATAAATATAAATACAATATACAGTATACCATCTGTTTAATTGCATGCATGCTTTCAACTAGCTACTCTTTCTTACGACAAAGAAGATCATTTTTCAAAAAGAAACTCTTCAGTCATTAAAAATGATAGACTTTTTAAAATGTCATCATATGGTATTATGCTTTTATCTTTTCTTCCTTTTCCATTGATATTTTTGCTTGAAGATATAAAATTAAAGAGAAAAATATCACCTCGTTATTGTATGCTTTACTTTGTACTTTTTCCTTTCAATTCTATCTATTTAGCATTAGCTTGAACATCCGAGGTTTATTAGTAAAGTCCCCTTTTACAACAACGCTACTGCTCTGTTCTACAATACATAATAATATGATAATAAGATTGCAATACAGTTATACCCCCGTTTGAAAAGCAAGAGGATATTTATTAATGATCCCTCAGTTTGTTACGCTTTGGGGTACCCATCTCTTAAATGCAATCCTCTTATACCATTGCATGGAATTGGATTTGACTTTTAGAAAATCTTTATAACATAATGCCATTGTGCACCTTCATTTTTGTTTTTTCATCTAACACATATTATGGGTTTCGCAGAGCAAAAAATGGCCACTGCCATTATATTCAAAAGGGTGGTGGGGGTATAATTTAGTGAGCTCATTGCTCACAGTACCTTAAGTTTATATTAGACATAAGTTTTAGTAGAAGATCGTCACCAATACACATTGAAATAAAATTAACATTTTTATTTATGAAGCACAACAAATTTAACCAGACCTATATGTCTTCTTTGTACAATATTATATTTTCAATTGTCCAATTGTCCACAGTTCTTATTTATAAACCTTATAAAATTTAATATACTTATTATATTTATAAACGTATTTAATAGGTGATATATGTATTTAAAGTCTGTTAATGACATCACTCATATATGAGATCTAATGATGCGCAAAATTTTAAGATTTATGTAACTATTCATAAAAACACATGCAACAATTTATTTAATACATATATAGAGATATAATTATCATTCACAACAACACATGCAACAATTTATTTGATACATATATAGAATTTTAATCTGATGCCAATCGACAAGAAATTTTTTTGGTTCTTTCGTTTGTTAAAAGTTTTAGCGAGTATTCAATGTAACTGTGTTACACATAATGAAATAACGTTAAAATTACTGTTTGAAAGGAAATAACTCCATTGTAAATATTTTTTAATTAAATTTTCCTGACAGGGCCCTCTCCCTGACAGAATGCGGTCAAAATAGGAATAAATGTATGTTTATTTAGCCCAGTGGTATAATAATTATGCGAATTATGTTCATCACAAACTTAACATTTTTCATGCTATTTAGTTTTTAAAAGGTAAGTAGGTACAGTTTCAACTATTTTTGCAGTTCTTCAGCTTATATTCCCAGCTTTTGAGCGAAATAGTTTAAGAGTAGGAAATAAAAATTGTTTATATTAATTTATGTTACAATTCAATGAAAAGATATAAGTTTTGATTAATAATTTATATGCTGTAAGTGAAATTACAAGTAATCTTATAAAATTGTGTTCTTCATAAAAGAATTGCAAAGCATATCTTAAAGTAAAACTGAATATGTTGTAAACACCTGACGTCTTCCTGCTATTTCGACATTCATGGCAGACTGTGAAGGCTAAATGTGAAGGTACATGAAACGAACAGCTCAAATGTAAAGTAAAACAAAGCGACTTGTCCTCAGATACACTGGAAACTTATAGTGTATATGGAAGATTTAGCATTCATTGTCTTCCAGTCATATTAGCTTTTCTTTTATGGTCATGTGATAGTGGAAAAAAAAATAATGAAAATTCAGCTGGGAAATAGAAAAGTTGTAGTTGTCGCGTTCATCAATTAGATCAGCAAATATTTTTTTCTGGTAAAATATCCAGATATGAAGCATATGTTTTATATTTTCTAAGACTTTGATGACATATTTTACTTTTTTTATACTTAATACTTTTTATATACTTAATATATACATGTATATATCGATGCTAGAATCACAGCATGAAACTTTTTACGCAGAATTTGTGAACACTGCTCTGCAGAATAATACAAAACTTGTTCATTTTAAAGCAAGGGAGAGTTAGTCAGAATTCAAAAACATTGGGGTCAGGTGCTGCGGAGAATTAATATGCGTCTTCTGTCAGCGGGTCACAAGCGCCATGTTATCTTTGTCAAGATAAGAGAAACGAAAAGAAAAATTCCTAAATCAATGAGTATGTGAATTATGGCTTAGGATCAACATAGAATGTGTCAATCAGCATTCGACTTAATATATAGTATACTTATACAGTATATTTTCTGACAAGGTCATTTCGTAATTTCATTTTTATTTGATTCATTTTTTGATTTGATTTGTTTTCCCTTAGTTGCAGTTTTGGACTTGACTTTTGACTGGGTGAAGCTTTGTCTTCCATCCTTTACAGGAGTATTTCTTGTTTTTTTTATTTTTTTTTTTTTTGTTTTTTTTTTTGAGTACCACGGAATTTAACCTTGTGACCTTGATTTTTGAGTTTGACCTACTGAAGCAAACACTTCTAACTTTTAATCTTGGCATGTGAATTCAATATGAAAAGACTTTTCCATGGGTTTCATTGACCTTTTGAACTTGACCTTAGTGTTTGACTCACTTTTTAGAAACTTAAACCCATATCTTTTCAACGGTTAGACTAATGCTTTTACATTTTAAAGGTCTATTCTTTGTTACACGACCTTACTAAGATACCAACAATTTTAACTTTTGACAATTGAGTTGGGTTTACATAAGTAAGAATTTTAATTCCAGCCATCAACCGTAGTAGCATCAGTGTTTCACAAATAAATCTATTTAGTGTTAATGTTATATGCTTTTAATAGTAATCTCGAGAGAGAGAGAGAGAGAGAGAGAGAGAGAGAGAGAGAGAGAGAGAGAGAGAGAGAGAGAGAGATTTTATTTTGTAAATAGGCTTAATTTTTATTATCTACTTAATCATGTTAAGTTTTTGTATAATTAATGTTCGAGGGTTGTTCTGAAATTTCGAAGAAAAGTGTAGTATTCAGGAACCATGTGTAATAAATAAATAACGCTTTGTATATGTTCAAAACTAATAAGATCCAGTTTTGAATAAATTTGGAGTATTTACACACTTGTAATAAAAACTGTAATTAAAATTTAGCAAATGATACTTAAAATTTTGCAAAATATATTGAAAACAAAGAGTTTGGAAAATAAATTAAGAATTAAGAATTATTGGCATGGCAATGTTTGAAATACTTGTTCTCTAATTTTGTGAAATAGGTATTCATTTACATGAATTTGGAAAGGTTTAATGGAATGGTTTGAAAATGGTGGTTGTGTCGATCATAATGCGACACTGAATTATTATCAAATGTTTTGAACATGAACTTTCTACATGTGTATTAAGGAAACAATGTCATAATTGCAAGTAACTTATTATTTGTCAAACCAATCTTAGATAGAAATAACTGATTTTGATTATTTTGTAAAATATATTTACTGCTTATATACATGTCATGTTAGTTTCATTTGTATCCACCTCTCTACAATGTACTCTAATTTGTAAATATTAATTTATTAAATCATTGTCATGGCTTAATATGCACTCGTTGTTTTTTTAGAATAAGAAATGTGAAGGGATTTATATCACTTTATTTTATAATATACAGATAATCAATATATTTACTGCTTATATACATGTCATGTTAGTTTCATTTGCATCCACCTCTCTACAATATACTGTAATTTTTCAATATTAATAATTAATTAAATCATTTTCATGGCTTAATATGCACTTGTTGTTTTTTTAGAATTAGATGAGTGAAGGGATTTACATCACTTTATTTTATAATATACAGATAATCAAAAGTAAATAATTAACAAAATTATAGAAAGGCATTGAATTGATACATATTATAATATAAGATTCATTATTATGAATTAAATACATGGATTAAGTATGTAGTACGGCCACTTGAAGAATTAATGATAGCTCGACAATGTCTCCACAAACTGTCACTTCTTCTTTTGATGGATATTTGAAAAAAAAAATCGACTCACTTTTCTTGCAGGGCATTTGAAAGCATTTGACAATTCACTCAGCTTAAGTGGTATGAACTTGCAAGTTGTGCTTGTTATGCTCTTTGTGCATTAACGTCAGAAATATGGCTAAAATATTGCCAATCCAGCGTTAAACAAAACAGTAAATAAATCAATCTTTGTGCATTATAATAGATTATTACAAACCCATATCTAATATTCCAGCAAGTGATTTTGCAGTATTGTGCAAAATCACATTGCTGAACTTTAGTACGCATGTGAGTTTTAAATGCTGGTATATCTGTTACTGTGCAAATGAGATAATAAAAGAAATAAAAGGTAAACATGTATTTATTATTCCGAGAAAATCTGGATTTTGTTTTCTTATGCATTCTCAGTACCTTTGAATTGTAATAGTCAGTTCACATTATGGCGTAACTGTTCATACTCCTACATAAGGTAAATAAAGAAAATAAACAAAACAGCGTTTGTACTTGGGATTATTTATTAGATTTCATATGAAAATAATTTAATACTGTTAAGGGGAATATTCTAAAGATCAATATGAAAAAAATTGTGCTGTTGATATCTGAACAGTGATACCAGCAATAAGTAGAACATTTTGTTTCTAAAAATAGCGTGTTTTTAGCGAAGAATAAAGATGTCAAAATTTAACGTCACAATGCGCTCTGTCGTAAGTAACAAATATGTATTAGATAAAAATATTTTACTCACTGTGTAATATGTATAGTCCTTGGACATTTTAATTAGTTTTATTGCACAAAAATACCTATACCTAGCAGAGTGATTGATTGTATGTTGTTTAACGTCCCTCTTGAGAATTTTTCACTCATATGGAGACGTCACCGTATGGCAGTGAAGGGCTTCAAACTTAGACCTTTACTCGGTACTCAGGGCCATTGAGAAGTGAAGGTTCTTTATCGTGCCATCGCGTATCGTGACACGGGACCTACGTTTTTAACAGGTTGGGAACACATCCCCTTTAGCGAGATCATCTCGCTAAAGCGAGATTATCCCTCTGTAGCGGAAGAAAAAACATTACCATAAACGGGAATTTTGTTGTTTTCGTTGTAAAATAATCAAAAATCTCGTGCGTATTGAAAATCCGGGAGAAAGCTGCATTGAAGCGTGAATTTACTACAAAAAACTGACAATATTGGCTAGAAATTTAAGACAATCACTGCTGCGTGTGAGAATAAGGGGCTGGAATCCACGTGTAAATCGAGCCTTTTTAAGCGAAGGTTTCAAGATTCACAGTCATATATGTTTTTGAAGCATATAAAATATGTATAGATATCCAAATTATGTTCGTTAGGGTCCTAGCTTTCCATTCTTGTACAAAAGTTAAAAATAATGTTCTTCAGAATTCCATGATATTTGCTTAAATATTGGATCTTTGGTTGACGCTTGGAAGTACGGAAGCGCAAAAGGGTAGTAACGTTTGTGGAAAAGTCATGATTAAAAAAACAAGTATAAACTTAGATGTGTATAGAATATGGATAAACCATTAATTTAATGGAATATTGAAAACAAATTACTAAAAAAAAGTTTATATTGAGTCTAACTGATATTGACTTAGTACAAATGTTGATGCTTGGTAAACTTGTAAATTCAGGTAAGCATGATTCAACGGCGTCGGAAGCAAATTGGAAAAAGGGGGGTGGTTAATTCAAAGAGAAAAAATTCAACCTGAAAAAAAAACTTGACAAAAAAAAATGGAGAATTTGACCATTGTCCAAACATGAAAATCCTATTTCGTGCGGGTTCAAAAGGGAGGGGGGGGGGCTAAAGGCTTGTGGACCACTTGACAAAACAACCTCGACTGTGTTATACATGTGTCTAAAAGACCTCTCTTTGAATGTCACGGTCGG
>PRKT01001555.1:54927-69933 GCA_003671525.1 Saccostrea glomerata
ACACCATAAATTTAATGGAATATTGAAATCAAACTAATGAAAAAAGGTTTATATTGAGTCTAAACGATATTGACTTAGTTGAAATGTTGATGCATGGTAAATTCAGGAAAGCATGATTCAACGGCGTCGGAAGCAAATCGGGAAAGGGGGGGGGGGTAATTCAAAGAAAAAAATCAACCTGAAAAAAACTTGACAAAAAGGAGAATTTGATCATTGTCTAAACCTGAAAATCCTTTTTTTGTGCGGGTAGAGTGGGTAGCTTCGAACTTTTTTCAGTTACCACTTACCCATCTTTTCATTAACACTGAAACGTGCCTGTTGAAAGTGAAAAACATGTTACCATGAATTGAATTTCATAACTATACGAATTTAAAGAAAAAGAAATGCGAAATTGAATTGTTGAAATTACTGCTACCAACGTGTTGTTAATTATAATATAAAGAACTATTCCCTAGGTATTCGTATATAATGACATAAATTCTCAATGTTTTTACCGGTGGCAATGAACAGTTCTTCGTTTGCGTTGGAAACATATGTTGGGATCCTGCACAAGTTAAAATGTATAAATTTTAATAGGGAATCAGATTCTTTCCAAAACATAGGCAACATGAAAGAACACAGACCAGGTGGCATTTTTATATTTAAAAGAAGGGGGGGGGCTTCTGTAAAAATCTGCCCCCAAAAATCAAATAATTAAAAAAGGTGAAAGTGTTGATTGTTATTGTTAAATGCCGAGTTGGCAAAATTTCAGCCGTATTTTGGCGGCGAATGAATACTGCTGAAGACATGCTTTATTTTGAAAGAATATCTACAAACATGGCATGGAATTCTTCGAATTTTACATTTTATTATATACCTTGTAATTGTTTTATTGAGTTAATAAGAGAGGCTATTGTCACCTTTATATATAAGCGATGATCTAATGTTTATGAATAGCTTCCTTATTGGAAGATCGAGTCTTAATTGATCACCGATAAGACTTTCAAATAAAATGGCGAAGATTTAAAAATGGTTATGTCGATAGCTTTTACCATGCCTGATTAGAGTCTTGGTATATGATACATTTAAAGAAATCTTGTCGCACAACCTACCTACTATACTATACTATATTTGCCCCCCCCCCCCCCCCCGGATGGTCATGCCCTACGGAAAGTCCAAAGTGACGGACACCCCATTACTATGTAATGCTGTTTATACTCTCGCTTTTCAAGCAGGCGTATTAAAAAAAAATAAGATAAACGTGCAATTACAATAACCGTATAACCAAAGTAAGTTTTGTTGTACAGTACCGATAATTAGCAACTGTGGTCCTCCGTAGGAAAGCTACGCTATTGTTCATAAACTTATTCTAATTTCCATGATTTGCAGCAGTAGAGGCAATATTTTGAAGCAAATTTATTCAGATGAGACAATAAATATTTATCAAATGGATTAACCTACTCCCGGATTTTTCTTTTTCAGAAGTTAACACGATTACAGTTTGAATCAGTGTACAAATCTCGGTTTTCCGAGATGTATTTTCTCCCGCTACAGAGGGATAATCGCGCTTTAGCGAGATGATCTCGCTAAAGGGGATGTGTTCCCAACCTGTTTAAGGTCATATCCGAAAGACTCGTGACTTTTACTTCTAGTGCCGAAGGAACAGTCATCACCTTTGTTTACGTCTTAGGTATGACGTGGCGCTGCGAACGAGAATCACTGCCTAACAGAAACTCACTCACACACTAAAAGATTCTCTAAAAAAAAAAAATACACGTTTGATCTTCTGCCTATCCAAACAAAGGTTTATAATATCCCCCAGAATTTGTTCATAACGCAACAATCAGCGTCACGTTTTCTCTTTAGGTCTACACAAGGCACATCGTGGAAGTTCAAGTAAAATCATCTGTTAAAAGTTAAAGATTTTGTGAATCATCAAAAACGGTCAATAATTATATGATGATCGCTTTCCTTTATTTGTGCTGTCGTGACAAACTAGGTAGGATGGCTGGTCGATAACCATTAAATTTACTTGCATGTAGTCTGCTTCTAAAAATCCTTGTTGTTAATTTTCAGTAGAGACTATGAAGTTATTATTTTATGGTACAATCGCCTAGAAGCTACTGAGTACCGGCGATCTCTCTGTTATGTTTTCATTGCATTCTTTTATATAGTAGGTAGTACCGTGACCATGAAGAATCGTTAATTTATCTCAAGTTATCGGTATTTCCGATTTTTTAAATACTGAAATTAAATATTATTATAAAACGATGACCCATTTATGCTGAAAAGCTTTAAGAATTGCTGAAGCTAACACAAAAACAAGCAAAATAAGAGAGGAACACTGGGGTTTAAATTTTCCAGCAAGCTTCCGAGCTAATTATTATAATGTTAAGTAATGATTTTTAACAATTTTTTTCCAGTATATAATTGAATTTCAAACAGAGTGTCGTTTAAGTAATTGATTCAAAGAAATTGGTTCGATGTATCCATTATTTGACTCCTCAGGTAGCTCGGAAGAAAAATCCTCGTTTACTGTACAACTTGCAATTTTCAAGGAGTCTGTTTTTAACTCCATGAAATATGTACATTTGTCCTCATCATGTAAAATAGTAACACGACTTGCTCCTTCATATCGAGTAACTTTCTTTGGCTTATCATTAACTCCTCCAATGTTTTCATTATTTCTTTCTGGAATGGATTCGTAGTTTATTAGTTCCAGATTGGTTCTGCGCACATCTGTTTTTCTGCGTTGTATGTAAAGTATAAACCGGAAAAAACTCTGTGACAAACAGAATACTAGTAGAAGAAGAGTTATTACTAAAGTACAAATTATCAAAATCTTGAATGTTGTGGACAAGGATGGATCGACAGTAGATTCATTTGACTGCAGATTAGTTGAAGGCAATTGTGCTGTTGTATTGAAGAACTCTTGTGTGGAAATACCTAGTGTTAAAACCATATGTCCATTGACATTTATGATATTAAAAATGATACAAAAGTTGTATATACGAAAAATAAATCTCTTTTAAAGTTAGAATACATCGTATTTCAAATTTGAGCTTGTTAATGCTATAAAAGCAGAAATTTTAGCACGGATTTGATTCTGGCATAATTAGCGAGGATGCTGAGATCGCTAAAATCGAATATTGCCAAAGATGAATTGCGATTTATTTGTAATTGCTTCTTTGTCCGAATTCTAAAATTGCTAAAATTACTAGAATATAATGCATTTTTAAAGGATAAATCATTGCTTCCCGCTAAAATTTCCACTTATACTGTATGATCCGATCGCGCAACTTAATCTAATTTATACACTTGCAAAAAAACATACCACAACCATAAATATGGTTGCAACTGGATTTCTCACAAATGCACTGACTTTGACATAAGGCACCATAACTAGGATAGGGGCATTGCACTTCACACTTAATTCCTACAAACCCAGGATCGCATTCTGAAATGAAAGATATTAATACATGTAGTTTTTCAAGAGGTTAAAGCTGCTTTTAAATCATTATCCAGTAAGCCATAATAATTTTAAAGTTTTTACACATATTTCAAGGTTTACTCACGGACACACTGATTCTGACCCTGATTCCATATATATCCTGGACAACAGCGCCTTTCCCTATAATTGATATGCACGTGTTCACTTCAAACTAAGCTAAGGTTTATTTGAATCATCCTCTATTGCTACATGAAGATGATACACAAATTGTTTAACTCTTATGTCCTTAAACTGATATACATGTAATTCACCGATAAATTATAATTATTTCCGTGCATATATCCGCTTTGTTAATGTAATTTGTTTAATTTATTTTTAATGATGCTATTTTTATCATACTTTCCTTGAACATCATTTACAATTGCATAAGTAATTAGTTATACATTTTAGATTCATCGGGATCGATATAAATACGAAAACGTCACGTCAATAAATCACTAAAGGACCCTCTATATACTTCATTCCAACAGTTTTTACTCTTTGACCTTGACTTTGGAGTTTGACATCAATTTTTAATACGTCAATTCTCGCCATTACCTGCAACAAAAGGGCATCAGAGTTTCACAAACACATTTTGTTTCTGATTACTTGTTATATATTTTTGCCATTTGACAATCATTTTTGAAAAAAAAATTGCACGTACTGCTTTAATTTCAATAACGTCACCTAGGGGGTGTTCTTTCTCATCCCACGATAGTTCATTATATTCGTTATTTTTTTTTTTAAATCTACAAAGAATATTTAGGAATACATTTGTAAAGAGCTCAGTTCACTTTACGCATTAAATGGCCCTGTAGATATACCAATTGATTGATCAACACTTGATTTTCCGTTTGAAGCATATAAATATAATAGAGACTTGGTGCTTTCATATCCTATTTAAATTTTTCTCCTAAAGGTCCAGGTCTTGGAGAACTGGCTTTACGAAATTGCGATGTTTTTTAATTTTCAGATAAAAAGGTATAATTGAGTACTTTCAGTGAAGAAAAATGATATGAGAGCACTCTCTGATCTTAAAAAATAAAGTATGTCTTTTAATCCTTAGAAACAGTTCTATCATTTACTAGTTGCATATTTTAGATCAGAGGTTGCACTCTATATTAAATATCGAAAAATAGTTTTAGAAATTGGCTGTTTTTGTAGGCTTTTCAAAATATGAGGAAATTGACGCATTTCGTGACGTCATAATGCATTGACTAGCCGGAAAATTACGTCATTTTTTATAGATACGCAGTCACCAAAGATCTAAGTGAATATTCAATGCATTGTTAAATAAAACAATACAGTTTCAGTTTTTCAGAAATACACAGGGCCAAATAAAGGAAAGGTGAACCTTGTTCTATAAATATTGTTTTTTAATTGTCTATTTTCAATTATATTTGCAATTTTGTCGCCCTAGTGTCGTATTGGATAAAGCGTCTGCTAAAGAGTCGCTGAGAAACAAGTTGATATTAATGTCGTAGGTTCGAATACTACTGTAGAGACTAGTCTTTCTGATGAGACCGTATAAATTGAGTTCCTCCGTCGCAGTAGGTGATGACGAGAAAAAGATCCCTAGTTGCTCAAAGGCCCGAATCCTAGTAAAGGACGAAATTTGCAACTCTCCACGGAAAAGTTATGAAGTTCTACATGTGGTTGAAATATTCTCGAGAGGGACGTTCAAAAATAAATAAACAAAAAACGAACTAGACAAGATATTTTTCGTGCCGAATTCTACAGTGAGATTATGACAAGACAAGTTCGAACATATAGGACCTAAATCAACTCTGAATCTCTTTTGCAAGCACTTAACCACTTTAAAAATAAATAACAACAAAAATTCAATGCCTTTTTTTTTAGTTCTACACACTTGAACTTGTATATGACATTAAAGTTCACTAAATATTAACTATTGACTGAAAATTGAAATATTCTTACAAAGACTTTTTTTTATCAGTTTAAGAATATCAAAAGCTGTAAAAAAAATTCTTACCCAAAACATTCTAATGCTTTTGTGAAACCAAGAAACGTCTCAAGTAAAAGGAAACAATTTTTGTACATATTCAATTTCTCGTTTTGTTTCCTGTGTGTACTTTAATCCGTCAATTTTCAATAATTTTTAACAAAAACAGTGTGCCGGTTAAAGGACATTGTACATGTATATAGGGAAGGATTGATATTGTCATTTCATTTTGGCAAAGATGCTTTTGAAAACATGTCCAAAATGATACAAATACTTCCGCCCTTGATAAAGGATATAAAAATTTAATATCTAATTATGTATTGTTAACAGTTCACTTGACATTGAGTAGAATATTATTATCCTAGCATGTTTTTTTTTATTTATTACTTTAAACATAAAATTTCTATCTATAAATGACATACTGCTAATAATCCAGGACCCACCACCATAAAAAAAAACAATAGTTTTTTTTATGTTCTCAAGTTTTGAGAGATACTCAGCTGATACATTTAATATCTGAGATTGTTCTATGGGATTTATTCCCAAGACTTGAGTTGAGAAATTTGTTGAGAATTCTTAAAGGTTTATGGCGGCATGGACTGATCATTCTGAACCTTTGCAAGAAGATACGACAATTTCAAACCTAAAGTTTCCGACTCTCTACTATGTACTGCCTACTAATGATGTCAGTTAGCTGCTAGGATACGGTTGTTTGTACATGTATAATATCAGCTCTAATAATCTCTGTGCACTACCTCTATCTGACATTATTATTACACATTCATTCAAGTCACTGCATTCTTGTCAATGAGATGTCGAGGTATGTATGATACTTTCACATGGCATGTAGAATCTCTTTCCATTGTTGATCATTTCAATTGTCGGAATTGTTTTAAAGCTCTAATGTGCTGTTTTGATGTGGAATATATGCAAAAAATATTACACATATCAAACCATTTACAAATTGTGAAACGCCCCCTTATACGTTTGTACATGTAGAATTAATTATAAATAATGTTAAGCTAGCTCAAAATATAATATATCTCATTTTTATTTTAAATCGTTTTAAGCCTTCGAACAGCCTAAACATAGCTTAGTACGTAGTACTCCATCGAAAAAAAAAATATGACTGCCACAAGCTCAGGTACCCTCTTGACTCTATTCCTTAGAGTAATTTCTTTGCTTGCATGGTCTTAAAATGGCATCAATGTTACTTGTTTGAGCTCGTCTCAAATCACTGCGCTCATGAACTTAGTTTGAAAATAAAATCTATTCCACCATTGCATCTCCGTAGCAGCACTTCCTTTGGAATACATTTTAGCAGTAGTAATACAGGAACGTACAGTACGGTCGTATTTTACAACAGTTGTTTCAGACAATCCTATTGAACAATTTCCCGGGTTTTTGTTTAAGCAGCATAATCCTAACCCCTAACCTTGATCATTTTTGATTGTAGAATCATTAAGGGACGCCATCAGATATTTATTTGTGTGTTGGGGGGGGGGGGGGGGGGGGGGGGTAAGTGTGGTCATGAAAGGGAAATGGACTTTGGCATAATGCATTCAGAATGTTTAGCTGAACACGTGAAATGGTTGCCGAAGAAGCAACTGATATCGCATCTTTAGCGTCGTCAGCTGAATCCAGGTATTGAAAAACTTTATGCTGATGGTCAAGAGCGACCAAAACAGCGCCACTAAAAAGATGTTTGGATGGAGCGGTGTATTCCTTTTCTCCAGGTTTGCATGGATGGTGTTATTTAAGTGGGATATATTTACCGTCTTTGGTTAAGTAGCGTAGATGCTGACATAGAGAAACAAACTACTACAAAATAATCCGAAGTGTTGAGGTGATATCTATGGTTTTTAACATGGTTGAAATCAATCTGGCAACTATGAAACATAAAAATACAAGCAGTGACCACTTTAATTATGAGATATGGTCGAAAGGCAAAATCTAAAAATCCAACAAAGATACCCGAAAAATCTAAAGGAAGAACTTGATTGATTAACAAATATGCATGTAAGATTAAAAAACCCAGTTATTTCTGTTATTTTTTAGCCTATAAAGACTATTATAGATTATCATGTACTTTGTTGCCGCAACGTTGTTTATATTAAGAAATATAAAGTCGGTGCTAAATGAATCTTATTAAACATAACGTGACAATCAAATAATTGATAACAAAACTAACATATGCTCAAAGTTATTTTTTGTCAGAAACCGTCAATCATATTTCTGTTCTGTTACTAACATGTTATTGTTTTAAATAATTTTATTAACAAGTGTTGTATCAGTTTCTCTTTAATGGAAAATACGCCGACATATGATTTTCTACACACTATAAATATAAATGCAACTGTCATGCAAGTATAACAGCGGGTATGTAGTTATTTAATATTATATTGAACAAACAATCATCGAAAACGGAAAATTGTTGGGGTTTTCTGCTTCATTATTAAAATTGTATTTTTATTTACATTTAAGGTAAAAACAAAAGGAAAGTTTCATTTTATTTGAAAATCATACCAAGATGCATTTATTTCTGATTGCCTTCCGGTTCCAATAACGTTCATCACCATAGCAGAGACACAAAAATCAAAAGATTTCAGAAAAAATGTGATGGATTGCAAAAATGTATGTGTCCAAATTCAGAGGTGACCTAAATGCCAAAAAGAATCTGTCTCAGGTAAAATATGTTACCATATTTCTCAAGGAGACAATAAATTAATAGTTTTTAAATAATTGATTGATTGTATATTGTTTAACGTCCCTCTTGAGAATTTTTCACTCATATGGAGACGTCGACGTATGTCGGCGAAGGGCTTCAAATTTAGACCTATACTCGGCACTCTGGGCCATTGAGCAGTGAGGGTTCTTTATCATGCCAGCGCCTACCGTGACACGGGACCTAGGTTTTTAAGGTCATATCCGAAAGACCCGTGACTTTCACTTCTAGTGCCGAGCGCTTTGCGAAGGAACAGTCACTACCTTTGTTTACGTCTTAGGTATGACGCGGCGCCGCGAACGAGAATCGAACCCGGGCCTCCCGATCCAAAGCGAACGCTCTACCACTAGGCTACCGTGACCGGTTAGTTTTTAAATTATAGAATTACTTGTATTTTAGATAAAACTACCTGATTTCAATCTATCCCTTAAGGAGTGATGTTTGCCTTCTGTATGAAATATCCAAAGTGTATTTGCGTAGATGTTTTTTTTTAATATTGTAATATTCATTACTATTTTATATATTAAGGGGGTTAGATTTTATTTGTAAAACTTCAAGTTCAAGTCATTGTATTTCTTGGAATATTCCGTGAAACATGCCATGTTTGTTTTGTTTATAGATTTACCATTGTGTTGGTCCCACATGTTTTTCTGTTATATGCTTATTATTTAGCTGACAAGGCTATGTTCTTAAATTGTTTAAGATTTTATTGTCAATGAATATAAGAATGAACTTACAGGTGTTTCAGTGATGTTATTAAGTAATACACACTGTATTTATTATGATATGACATCTACTGTCAGTGCATGCAGGCCGCCATTGTATGACATCATCAAATAGTTCACTTGGCGCAATAATTTGGATTTGTTATAATGTAAAGCTGGTACAAGTAGATTCCTATTAAATTACACTTAAATTATAGTTTTTATAACTTGAACTATTTAAAAGATACCTGTAAATTTGATCTCTCTATTTATGATTGTTGTCATTTAGCACTATTTATTTTGCTCAAGAATATTACCTAATCACTGATGTCTACTATAGTTACACCACAAGAGATAGTTCTTTGTTAAGAATTGTTTAATTCTTAATTTATTATGTAACTAATGCATTCATTTTATTGTGTATTGAGAATTTATAGTTAACAGGATAATTTGGTAATATATGATTGTTTTTAATTGTTAGAATTATAATTATTTATGCCTGTCAGGATTGTCAGGGAAATGAAGCATTTTGATTGGTTAGTTTCTAGATGCAAAAGCTATATAAGTGAGCCAACTTCTCAGTTTTGTCAGATAGCTCCACTGAGCACTTGACTAATTGTTATCTTATTAGGTATGATGAATTCTGAAAACCAAGATAATAATTTTTATAAAGACAAGTTCTAATTATTATTCAGCATAAAGATTGTTTTCATTACTTGGCAACCCAGAATCCTGACATTTTATAAATTCCTGACACCCAGATTTCCTGACAACATATTTCCTGACACTCAGAATTCCTGACAATATAATTCCTGACAAGTGAAATACTGACAATCTCTTAAAATGTAAATTATTGATATTCTCCACATTTTTACTCCTGGTACTATACTCTTCGTTATAAGAGTTATTCCCCTTTAAATCCCATTATGGCTATAGATACCTAGAACTTTATACTTAGCCATCTCCCACCACTCATGAGACCCCAACAAAATGTTGTGTGTATGTTGATAAAGGGACCAACACTGTTTTGTGACTTGTTTATATTATGTCAAATGTTAACTTGTTTATATTACGTTTGCGATGAAATTAATAATCAGTTATAAAGAACATATGGAGTTCCTGTGTGAAACATCTACAGTGGAAATTAAGATATATTGAGGCCAGCCTGTTACAATATTAAGATGTTACGGATTTAAAAAGTCATTTTTCTTTCCTCGCAACAATTGCACAATTTTGAATAGAATTTAAACTGAGATTGAAATTAAGCAAAGGGAATATCGTTGGCGGATTGCAAGCGTTTGAAAATATATCTTTTTCTGCTTCACAAAAATACTACAAAACAATGGCTTATGTTCATTTTCTTAACACTATTATAGACCTGAAGAAAATTTTAAAAGTAAGTAAAATTAATAATAAGGGATCAAATATATAAAATATATCAAATTAATATTATTTGTCTGACAATCTACAAATGCGAGTGCTTTAAAAAGCTTCCAATATACGTTTTCATTGCTTTCTGCTCTGCTTTCTCCAAAAAACGCCTCTTTTTAGAACAATGTCGATTTTATCTCAATACATGTGTACATTATAACCTCGATTTATCAGCCATTTCGAATATTTGAGCGTTCACATTTTGCAGGGTTGACGTTCAAACTTTTGTCAACCTCATAATATAAAAGCCGTTCAAATTATGCAGAATTTTACAAGATACAAATAAAAAGTATAATGTGATAATAATTTTTTAACTTAAATTCTATCTTGCTCCAGGTCAACATCCCAAGTCTGATAATAAAGACATAATTTTAATTATACATTTAAAAGTTAATTAAAAAAATTACATATTTTTAATTTATATTCAAAAAAGGTTTATAAAATTGCTTATAATAAATATTTATTACACTACTTTTATTTGAATTTTAACTTGTCCACAAACTTTATGTACAACCCTCGTTACTATGGGTTTGAGCTAAAAATCCATTAAAAATATTTTTCTCTCTTAGTTAACCGGCAAAATCTCTAGTTTATCATATCATTCTATATCTTTATATGACGTATTTACTATATTTGAAAATAAGAAATGAAATGAATATAGAAAGCGTAAAAAATATAAAGAAATTAATTATTATCAAAGTTAATAATTATTTTTGTCCATTTTGTAATATTATCTACCGGTCCCTACATGGTAATATCTTTTTATGTAAAAAAAAAGTTAATCGTCTGAAATAAAATTAATTTTCTAGTCTTAATGTCCAGGGAAAAGAAAATGAACTTGGCCTGACCTTGGTTCTAATAGATAACAATCCAAATTTAATTTTACTGATGCAATAACTAAGTTATATTCTCTACCTGAACTCATGACAATTTCAGTAATCTTTAATACAACAAACATGAGAATAATCTTAACAAAAGCTTTAAAACACATATAATTTACAAAGTATATTCGGTCTATTTTGAGTAGTTGGTAATAATTATTGAATTAGAACTCTCTCCCAACTAGATTATTTGTAAAAAAAATTTTGTACAATTCACGGGTTCATGGATTCAAAAGAATTCTTTCAACCAGTCGGTTGCATTCCATGCATTTCTACAAAATCATGTCCCTAAACTGGCTAAAAATGAAGTTATAAAATACGGAACGGTTCTTACCAATATTGGCAATGAATATAATCCTACAACCGGAATATGCTCCTGAGGATGGTGTATATTCTTTTAACTGGTCGTTCCTTACATTAAAAGGAGGTACAGCATTAATCAAAACGTATGTGGATGGCAAGGCGTTTGCTGGTGCTGTGATAGCAGACCAAAATAGCTCTTGGGATAGCACTACTGGGCATATGTTAGTATCTCTGAAAAAAAAAACAGCAAAGTTTTGACTCACAATACTCATAAGACAACCGAAGTTCGCTCGTATTATACCTATTTTTCTGTATTCAAGATCTAAAACAAAATTATTAACAAAAGAAAATCAAGAAAATACAATTATTGCTAAAATCTTATGAAACATTAAATAATGTTTTGTGTCAACTCTAATCTGTTCGTTGTGTTCAATTTTGTGGTTGTTTTTCCTTGAACATTGGAATTTCATTTACTATAAGTGCATTTTGAATTAAGATAAGTACATTGTGCAACGTAGAAAATGGAATGTTTTTCAAAAGTAATTGTTTGAATTGGTAAACATGTATTTGTTTAATGCCACCTTTTATAACGCACATTTTTCAATAGGCCTACGTATATTTGGATGTCGAAGATGTTTTGCAGAAAAATTACTAAAAGAGTTTAGAGATCTCCAGCTACAGTTTTGTATTTTATATGGTGTGAAACCAATCCTGATTTTGATAGATATTTCATTTTGAATACTGTTGATGTTGAATACTGTTCGTTATCTCCATATCCATGATAATCCTTCTTCAACTGCTGTTCTTTAAGAATCTGATTTCTAGAGCCATTTGAACGGAAATTACTTATTTCTAAACATCTCCTATATACGAGGGCCGTTCAATAAATAATGCCCTAGTTGCTCGAAAAGAAGCAAAAGACGCTTTCAAATGATTTAGTCTTCATGATTTTACTTATTAATTTGTTTAAATTAAAACACGTCCGTAACATTTTTTTATCCAGTTTCAGGTTGTTGTTTTTATAACTCATTTTTGGGTATGACCCTTAGTATACTGGAAAATGGCAGATCCAATGATTTCCTGGACTTGTTTCTTCCTTCTGAAGGGCGTTTTTGCAAGTTTAGAAATAGAAACAAGTCAAAGCGCCAAAGATCTGTGCGAATATTGTTAATGTGAAAAAAACGTTAACGTTCTGTTTATTCCGAAAACCCATTTACTCCTTGGGACGTGCGGGTTTGGACGCTGTCATGAGGAAATTTAATGTAGTGGATTCCTGATTCTAGGTCCTTCCTCTAATAAACCTTTCGATTTTTTTTGCAAAAAATTGCTTTCTAGACTCCTCCAGAAATTTAACTGTCTCCTCGAATACGAATTTGATCAGCAATTCCACTAATATTTAAGAAAATTGCATATAAATCTGTTTTGTGCTCTTGCATATCTTAGCGCTTGTCAGACCTTCGCTGTTTTTATCATATACATCTTATGGTAAATTTTGTTTTGGGGGTTTTAAGCAATAGATTCCTGTTACGGGGATTTTTTTCATTTATTCTTGAAGATCTCAAAATTACTAAATCTACTATATTTTTTAATTTTCTGAAACTAAGTCAAGTGACCAGCCCTTTTTCTTAATGTGGGGATATTTTAAGTACAAAAAGATGATTTGTTCTTATGAATCAATGATTTTTTTCCCGTTTATTAGATACCGTTTAATATTAATTTATTTCAACTGTCATGTTCTCATTTCTCTAAATGTACCCAAATTCAGAAAATGAAGACTTTTGAGTTTCAAATGTTAATGTTTTATGTCACATTATAGCTAACATAATTTCTGCGTGTTTTATATTTTGAGAATGAAAATTGATCGCAAAAAATGAGAATAACAGATGATTAAGTTAAAAAAAGAAATAAACGTTTTCATAGAAGTCATGCTAAGCCTGCTATCCCTACTTTGTACTTCTAAGCCCAGCTTTATTTTACAAGCTTACCCCATCTCTACAACAAGAGATAAATATATCGAAAAAGGGGATTACACAAACACTTTTATTTTCACTTTAAAAACTTTACAACCGTTCCTGACTTCGATATGTCATAATGGCACAAAACACAATCATTTAATATGAGAATAAAAAAGGGATTTTACAGTTTAATTGTGAACAACATGATATCAAGCTCGAAGCTGCGGAAACTTATACATACAATATTGCCCATACTATTTAAGAAATATTTTTAATAGTACGATGCGTTTACTAATGACTTAAAGATTTCCGAGTGAATTATTCTGATTTAACTTCGGATTAACACTTGTACTAATCAAACATTGTCAAATGACTACGAGTCAGCATTTTTAATCAGTATATTTATTTATTATATGATGACACAGATTAAAAATGTCTCTTTATGGTACAACAAATTCTCTTTTATCTATATTTTATCAGACATGTTTACTTGCTGCATGTGATTATTACTTAGAAAAATCTACTTATAGTTTTCTTTGAACCAATGATAAAATTTGCCGACAGTTACCAATATATTGTTTGACTTTGACCATAAATACTTAGATACGTGGACTGAAAAATCCTACTTTGTACGGACAGTCAAACATGATATAAATTATTTAAAAAACAGTCAAAAATGCCCATAAAATTCCAACTTAGAATGTGCAGATATGCTTTATTGATTGTGTAACTTTCTTGAATGTATATCTAAAAAAATCACATGAAAACACCCGTCTGTCATTCAGTTAACTGAAGGGTGACTGAAAGCTAATACAAAGTTGAAGAAAAGGCAGAGCTGTGTCATTAAGCAACTTTTCTTCCCTTTCATTGACGGTTCAGTTGACTGAAGGTCCATTTTCTTCCAGTGATAAACCAGTGGAATACATGGAGGTAACGAACAGCATACATATCAAGCTCAAAACTCCAATAAACAATACAAAATAGGAGCAGAGCATGTTTACACGGATCTCCGAAACATCAGTGGCCCTCCAAAACAAAAGCGATGGGACCAAAGTGATCAAAACTTTCAAGAAATATAACCTATGAATATTAATCAGAAATTTCATTAAATACTGAATTTGAGGTTGATTATAGATACTTATATTTTAGCCTTTATTCCTCGTTATGGAATATAACACATTTACTAATTTTCGTATATTAATCTTTTGATAAATAGCTAAAATACTTAATTGTTACATAATGCTACTGGTTAACCGATTAGTGTTGTTAAAAATAATCATACACAGGGTGGGAGTCAGACACAGAAGGGAGAAGTAGGCGGGGCATCAAAGACGTGTATTTACGAAATCATAGGCATATAAAGATTGGAAATATCCGATTAATGGCTTTATGATGATTATAAAGCCATTGACCTGCCTGATAACTTTTTTTTCTCAAAAGCTTTCCGTGTTTATGCAAATGATCACGCAAATCATTTGTTTGGTTACCTCACAAAACCGACATATTAGACGGCTATTCTGGAATATTATGCTAGTGATTAACGGAACTGTCTAGACGTAACAGTACAAATTTCAT